>SEYY01000731.1:96889-104434 GCA_009176605.1 Armadillidium nasatum
AATGAGTTTCTCGCTGATATCTTTAGAGCTACTCATCATTTTCTTACTGTTCCTAAACAAAAAATATATCTAAAACTTCCGTTTATAGAATCACTTACATCCCAACTTAACAAAAATATTCTTACTGTACTTGAAGCTATATTCCCCCAGTAACAGTTTATTCTTACAAATTATAACTCCCTCTCAATTCACACTTTCTTCAGACACAAGGAATTTATCCCAATGCTTCTCAGATCCTCAGTAATTTATTTATTTAAGTGTGCCAGCTGTAATGCAGCATATGTAGGACAAACTGGTATACATTTAAAAGTGAGGATTGATAAGCATAGAAGAGTTTCCTTCAGAAATGACCTTCCTCTTTCCTCTCCTGAACACTCTGCCAGAAGAGACCATGGAGATACTCACTTTTTTTCGTCTTCCGATTTCTCTGTATTCGAAGAACAGAGAAATTTAATGAAGAAAAAGGGTGGGTCTTTTATGGCAGAGTGTACAGGAGAGCAAAGAGGATGGTCTGTTCTAAAGGAAACTCCTTTATGCTTATCAGTCCTCACTTTCAATTGTAGACCAGTTTGGCCTACATATGCCACATTGCAGTTGGCATACTTAAATAAATTAATTAATGAGGATCTGAGAAGCATTGTGTGAGATTCTTTGTGTCTGAAGAAACTATAAATTGAGAGTGAGTTATAATTTATAAGAATGAACTGGCTTTGCGGGAATGTAGTTTCAATTATAGTAAGAATATTTCTATGAAGTTGAGATGTAAGTGATCTATATACAGAAGTTTTAAGTATATTTTTTGTTTGGGTACAGTAGAAAAATGAAGAGTGGGTCTGAAGATATTAGTGAGACACTCGTTAATTAATACTTTTTTTTTACTTGGAACTTTTTGAATAAATTTTTATAAATTCCATCTCTGTATAGCAATATATATATATATATATATATATATATATATATATATATATATATATATATATATATATATATATATATATATATATATATATATATATATATATATATATATATATATATATATATATATATATATATATATATATATATATATATATATATATATATATATATATATGAGCACTAATTCCACTCGCACTAATTCCCTTTTTTTTCTCTTCATTCGCGATTGAACAAGGAAGTTTTAAGCTTCGAAACGTTTCGCGTCGTTTTAACCCTTTTACTTAATTTTAACATATTTTGTTGAAATGTTTTAATTTCTTTTACTTTTTACTTTTTACCGTTTTATTTAATGGTTTTAAAGAGTTTAATATATATATATATATATATATATATATATATATATATATATATATATATATATATATATATATATATATATATATATATATATATATATATATATATATATATATATATATATATGCTGGCTGTATATATATGCTTCAAATCAATATTAGGCTAAGTCGAACTAGTTTGTTAGAAAAATGAAAAGAAAAGACATGAACTATATATATGATTTATAAATTATACTATCGCCAAATGAACTACATTTCAGGATTTTTCGCTACTTTTTCAGATTTCCAAAACTCGATAACTTATTTCCATTTTTTTCTCGGGTCTTTAAATATTTTTTCGCATTAAATTTTTTGGGGTCATGTTGTACAAATAAGATAAATTTCGTTACAATCGGCTGGGGTAAATATACTTTTAGAGATCATATATATATATATATATATATATATATATATATATATATATATATATATATATATATATATATATATATATATATATATATATATATATATATATATATATATATATATATTATAAATTATATAAAAAAAAAAAAAAAAAAAAAAAAAAAAAAAAAAGGCTAAAAAAAGGTTTATAGCAATACTTTTATTTCAAATCTTATAATGGTATATTTTAAGTTTTTGAGTGTAGTAAATTAATATTATATATATATATATATATATATATATATATATATATATATATATATATATATATATATATATATATATATATATATATATATATATATATATATAATACCAAATTCCACCGGAGTTAGAAAAATCCTATCCTGATCGAAAGGAGGTCAACATGTCCAGATACACTGCGTTTGAAAGTATGAAAGTAAAAGGAAATTGGGGAAACTGATAAAAGGAGTGTGTTCCAGACTTTACCAGTAGAGTACATGTAAGATTGAGCATAGCGGTTAAGTCTGGGGTCAGAGAGTTGGACAGAGAAAGGATGAGACTGTGTAGAAAGGCGCGTCGCACGAGGTCTTCTCAATGGAGGAGGTATGCGACGAGAGAGTTCAGAAGAGTAGTGTCCGTTCTAATAGTGATAGTAAAGAGAGAGTGACACAACAATTCGACGGGCAGAAAGAGATTGGAGAAAGTTAGTAAGAGCAGGAGAGTTGATGAGACGAAAAGACCAAGACTCCACCTTCTCAAGGAGAGCTGTATGAGTGGAGCCACTCCAGATGTGAGAAGCATACTCCATACAGGGGCAGACAACACCCCTATACAGAGCAAGCAACTGGGGTGTGGTGAAGAAATTCTGAGGGCACCTCAGAACACCCAACCTATTAGAAGCTTGTTTATAAAGAGAAGTAATATGATCTTTCCAAGAAAGATCACGAGAAAAAGTTACGCCAAGAATATTAAGAACAGATGTAGGTTTTAGTTGTGTGTTTTCGAAGAAGAAATCATAGTTGTGTGGAAGATTGTGTTGAGTGAAGACATGGAGGAACTGAGTTTTTGAGGCATTGAAAACAATCCTGTTTTTCTTCCCCAATTTGAAATATGTGAAAGATCAGAGGTTAGTTGCTCCAAGTTTACCCTTCTCGAGTCTATCAACTGCTGTTGGGAGGAACGTCTTTTAAACTGAAAGGAGTAATGAAGGGTGTAATCAGCATTGGAGTGGATAGGAAATGAAGTAATAGAAAGGAGGTCATTAATTAAAAGTAGAAAAAGTGTTGGGGATTGGTCCGAACCCTGAGGAACACCACTAATAACAGATTTAAAGGAAGGAAGGTGGTCCTCTACAACAACCGCTATAGAACGACCTGAAAGAAAATTAGAGTGAAGATCATAGAGAGAAAGATAGATACCGAAAGAAGGAAATTTGGAAATCAAAGCTTTATGCCAGACTCTATCGAAGACTTTCGATATGCCTATCGCCATAGCAAAGATTCACTGAAATGCCGAAGAGCCGAACACCAAGAGTCGGAGAGAAGGGAAAGAAGATCACCAGTAGAACGTTTCTTACGAAATTCATACTGGCGATCAGAGATAAGATTAGAAGAATTGCGATGTTTCCAAATCTTCCTGTTAAAGAGTAGATTCGAAAACCATAGAGAGATCGGAGGTCAAAGAAATGGGACGATAGTTAGAGGGTTTAGAGGGGTCCCACTTCTTCGGCACAAACTGAATGAGTCCACGTTTCCAGCAAAAATGTAAGGTCGAAGTAGAAAGACAAAGACGAAATAGTTTACTAAGCAAGGTGAAAGATCGGAAGCACAAGTTTTGAGAACTGCAGGTGGAATACCATCGGAATCGTACTCCTTCTTAGTATTAAGCTCAGAGAGAGCAGAAATAACGTCTTTGGAAGAAATTCTAATGTTAGGCATAAATGAGTTGGAGGGGGTTGAAGGAGGAAGAATATTTCCGGAATCGTCTAAGGTTGAATTAGAGGCAAAAGTTTGAGCGAAGAGTTCAGCTTTAGGAGAAGGTAAAACAGCAGTTATGCCGTCGTAAAATACTAAAGGAGGGAAAGAGGAAGAAGCTTAGATAGAGTTGACATTTTTTGCAAAATGCCAGAAAGAACATGATGAAGAGGACCAGAAAGATTATTGCTTTTTCTGTGGAGAAAAGTGTTTTTAGTGTTACGAATTATAGATTTAACACGATTCCTCGATGAGATATAAGTTACGTGAGTTTCAGAAGTTTGAAGAAGATGGTAATCCCTGAAGGCAGCATACCTACTTCGGATAGCGCGAGAACAAGTACAGTTAAACCAAGGTTTGTTAGGTTTAGTAGAAGGGAAAAATAATGAAATGCACGCATCCATCCCAGAGAGGATCACCTCAGTAATGCGTTCTGCACACTCCGAGGGACCCCTCCCACGGAAGCAATAATCATTCCACAGGAAATCAAAGAAGTACGACCGCAAGTCTGACCAGCTTTCGGCACCGAAGTGCCACAAACGTTTCTTTTCAATAGAAGGGGGTCTTTCCTGACGAGATAGGAGAGACTTGAAGAGATAGAAGAAGAGATATGGTGATCGGAGGAAAGATTTTAACAGTATAAGGAGAAGATTTAGAAGTCAGAAAAAGGTCTAGAATGTTGGGTTTATCTCCAAGACGACCAGGGATACAAGTAGAGAGCTGCACTAACTGCTTACCGTCAATTTGGAGAGCGAAATGGAAAGCGCGTTCACCAGCTGTATCATAACTAGAAAAAAAAGCCATTGGTATTGGTGAACATTGAAGTCTCCTAATATGATGATTTCAGAGAAAGGAGAAGAAGAGAGAATGTGCTCTGAATAAGAGGGGAGGTCTAGAAGAAGAGAGGTGATGTTCAGCAAAGTGGAGATTGGATTGAATACCTAGATTGTTGTAGAAATTAATGAAAAAAACAGACCGTACATTCGGAACAGCCGGCTGCAAATTCATGGTTGCACCAACCCCATCACCAGAGGCCACCAACTCCCAATTGGTGATGGAGGAAGAGGTGGAAGAGGGGTTATATTGGGAATGCGCCCTTTTGGGTTCTTCGAGGCTGCCAATGTCGACGCCATAATTATTTTTTTCTTTTTTAAGAGATATGTGACTGCAGTATTGCATATTGTGTGCAAAAGGAAGACTTATTCCGTGTAAAAGAAAGCGTAGATGAGCGCGAAAAGGAGCGTACCATTGGCCACAAGGACGAGATGGAAAGTACCTTTAATATCCCAAATGTCCAATCGTAGGTAATCTCATCGCCTCGGGAGCGCTACTTCCTCCCCTATATATATATATATATATATATATATATATATATATATATATATATATATATATATATATATATATATATATATATATATATATATATATATATATATTATATATATATTGTAAGATTATTAGATTATTGTTGTTAGTGAACCTAATTTTAAAGATGAAAACAATAATCTATTTTAGTTGCAATTTCTTCATTGTTGGCAAACATTTCGGAAGAATTTTCCTTTTTCAAGGCTAAAAAACAAAATATAAGACCATAGAAATAAACATACTAAATATATTGAAATTCTTGATAATGATAATAATAATAATAATAATAATAATAATAATAATAATAATAATAATAATAATAATAATAATAATAATAATAATAATAGCAATGAAACTAGCAACAGTAGTATCCAAAATTAAAGTTGATCACAGTTCTTTGATATAGAAGGATTCGCCTGTTGGAAGCAATTCTCTATCGTTGTTTTCTCCAAAAATGTTAAAATTATCCTTGCTTGTATTTGTTTTACATTTCACCTAATGACTCCATATCGATGACATTATTTCTTCTGTTCTGTAGCTCATTCATCTGTGACTATCATGTCCAGTAGAACTCACTTTTATCTCATTAGGACATTTAGGACAAAATATATAATCCATAACATGGTCCAATGTATAGTAAGCCTACTTATAAAATTACGTAATGTCACCAGTAGAAGGAAAGAACAAATACATTAGGAGTTTGAGTGCTCTTTGGAAGGTTCACCTTTGGTAAAAAAGTTCATTTAAAAATTTGATTACCCATAAAAAAGTATTAGGAGCGAGTCTTTTGTTTCTAATAATTTACTAAGAATGTCCATCTCTTTTTTTTAAAAAAAAAAGTGACTAGTTTAACCTTATATTATATGCTCGGTTAAATAGTTTTGCTGAAAATTGATATACTATTATATGAGATAAAAGTATAAAAATTGATTTCTTGACCTGAAAAGTTTGCCCTTCTTAAAATATCAATTGAAAATTAACTTCCAATTTCTTCTCTCAGGGACATTGATAAATTGCTTATACGCACAGTACACATACTCACACACACACACACGCACATATATATATATATATATATATATATATATATATATATATATATATATATATATATATATATATATATATATATATATATATATAATATATAAATATATAGAGGTGGACTGGATAGTAATTTTTTACTATCCGTGGATGCGGATGCGGTTGCGATATTCAATGCGGATATCCATGCGCGGATAGTTTAATTTTTTAAGAGTTTTTGCCATAGATTCTTGGAATTTTTAAATATAATATCCAGAATCTAACCATAATAACACCCCACCAACTTCCCCAACCTCCACCCATTTAGAAAAATGCATATATATATATATATATATATATATATATATATATATATATATATATATATATATATATATATATATATATATATATATATATATCCATATATTAGTATTACCTTCACACTTCACAGTTTCACATATTCCATTTGAAGTTAATAATTGGTAAGTTATTTTTTAGAAATAAAAGCTTTTGGGCTCTTTCAGGTGAAAGTTTGGTTCGCTTTTCGTCGTAAATGAGGCCTGCTCCACTGAAAAGACGCTTCACTAGCAACACTAGTTGAAGGACATGCTAAATAAGTCCTTGCCAGCTCAGCAAGAAAAGGGAAACTTTTGCAATTATCTCTCCACCAAACCAGTTGGTCTTTATCTGCCTCCAAACGTGGGAGTTTCAGATAATTTTCAATAATCGATATTGTATCCTTTGACACTTCTGACTGTGATTCTTCATTGCTGCTGGAAGCTAGAAGATCTTTCATTGATTTAGCAATGCTTAAGCTAACAGATTTTGTTTCTTTTGTATCTGAGAGCTTTTGCTTTTTCTTAAAAAGGCGTTATTTTAGCTGTTTCTATCATCTCATCGCATAAGCATCCTAATTTGATTTTAACATTCTGAGAAACAAGTGGTTTAAAAATTTTTTTTTTGTACCTAGAATCTAAAAAGGTTGCAATTGTATAAGCATCATCATTTTCCAGGTTTTCAAATCTGTCGTTCATCTCCTTCATTAATGTTTCAGTCATCCTTGAAACTCCCCTTAGACTTAATAACATTTGTTAACACAACTTTCAATGTTGAAACAAGTGGTATCACATCTGACAAACATGATTCAGCTGAACTTATAGTCTTTGTTAATTCTTCAAAAGGCTTAAGGATATTAATACAATTATTTAAAATGTCATTTTCGTCACCTGTTAGAGGCTTTATTCTTGTGCTGCTTGAAGCATAAATGCAAATGGCCTCATTAATTTTGCTCATCCTCTCAAGCATATGCAAACTACTATTCCAAAGTGTTTGAATATCTTGCATGACAGAAAGTGGACGAACATTTAATCTTGTTTGTATTTTCTTCAGCTCATTTTGGGCTACAACGGAGTGATTGAAATGCGTAGCAATTAAACTACATTTGGTTATTAAATCGGATACACATTTTTGACTCATAATGGAATTTTTAA
>SEYY01000731.1:109534-119534 GCA_009176605.1 Armadillidium nasatum
CCCGGTCGGTTCATTATATATATATATATATATATATTATATATATATATATATATATATATATATATATATATATATATATATATATATATTATATATATATATATATATATATATATATATATATATATATATATATATATTTTTTTGTCTCCTCTGGTGAGCAAAGGCCGAGGGCTTACCAACCTTCACCAGAGCAAGAGAATAGTTAATGTATGATGTGACCTGGTACCTGGCGTTTAAAAGTGTGTAAGCCAAAGCAAGCGTTTAAAAGTGTGCAAGTTGTCGTACAAAAACAAATTTTTTTTTTTTTTTAATTTATTTGCAAATATTTTACACTTTTCCTAACTGAAATTCGACAAGGATTCCAAAAATATAATCCTTTTTTATGTACGTTCTGCAGTTTTTTAAATATGTTGCTGGTTTAAACCGAGGTCTGACCTATATATACTGTATATATGATTCGACTGCCGTCGAGAGTGGATGTGGTTGTAAGAAGATGGGAAGGAAAAAGTCAGAAACATCATAAGGAAGTCGATCAGAAGAAAAGAGATGAGAAGAGCAGAAAAGAGAAGAAAAAAGAAGAGAAGAGAGCAGAAGGGTAGGCTGTTGGATATGAGGCTTTAAGATCTTCTTCCTGAGGTTGCAGAGTTTGTCGAAAAGAAGAATGATATTGGCCAAAGTAAAATAAAAAAAAAAATTATTTATCGTTATAAATTTTCAGTATTTTTTTTTGAAAGTAAATTAACAGAAATTCAATAAAATCAATTTTTGTGAAGCAACACATCTTTTGACTCAACGTACTTTCGGCAGTAAAATGGAAAATTATATATTAAAAGAAAAAAAAAGAATTAAGATAGAAGTAACTTCTGATCAATAAAGTATGATTATTTCGTCGCAGTCGAGTCAAATGAAGAATAGTTCTTAGTATGGTTCAAAAGGCTGGCAATCCTTTTCAACCAAGTTTTCTTCCCACGTATGATTGCAGGAATATTAAAACTTTTTTTCAATTGACACCACCCTGCATCATGCTGGATATGGTGCAATATATATATATATATATATATATATATATATATATATATATATATATATATATATATATATATATATATTATATATATATATATATATATATATATATATATATATATATATATATATATATATATATATATATATATATATATTATTATAAATTATATATATATATTATTTATTATATATATATATATATATTATATATATATATATATATATATATATATATATATATATATATATATATATATATATATATATATATATATATATATATATATATATATATATATATATATATATATATATATATATATATATATATATATATATATATATATATATATATATATATATATATATATATATATATATATACAAATTTTGCTTAAATTTTATTTTATAAAGGAGCAGAAAACTACTAAAAATTTCTAGAAGTAAAAAAAAAATATCGTTGGTTCGATATTGAGGATAAAATATCGATATATCGGGTTTGAAAATTTCATCGATATTTTTTCGATACTATCGTAAAAAAGTATTTATATCGATATATATATCGAAACTTTTGCAGCATCCCTAAGTGGAAGTTTTTCAAAATGGCTGACAAAGTACAAAACACTGTAACTCGCATATTTCTTGATATAGAAACCTGAAAGAAAAACCATTTTATGCAAATTTAATTTTGCACAATATTTATTTCCTAATAATAAGCGATATCTCCATTAGTTTATCCGTAAAATTTAAAAAATCACGGTTTCAGAAAGATTTTGAAAGTTTCCTTCAATATTACCGATAGAAATAATTAAAAAATAAAATATTTTTTCCAAATAAAACGTTTGTAGAAATTAATGTAGTCTATAAAATTGTTTTATTTTTGTCTGTATGACCAATAGCAGAGGAGCTATCCAGTTTTGAACGAAGTGCGGTAGCGGTTTGAGTCGGTTGAGTTGAGAGCGGCAGGCACGAACAAGTCTTGTTTCAATCGGAGGGTCACCTCTGCTCAGTTCTACCAACTTTGCATGTTCGTGCTACATTTTTATTAGAATTTTGGAGAACTTTTTTTTTTTTTTTTTTTTTTTTTTTACACAGCATTTAGTACAAATTCTAGCATTATTTCAGTTTTTTGGCTTTTTTTTTTTTTTTTTTGTATTTTATAATTGTAAATGTTGAAAATTTAATCAATTTCTCTGCATTTTCCCATTTTTTTATTTTCCCCAAAAGCGCATAATTGGTCTAACGTTTTTAAATTATTTAAAAGTGACTCAGTCAGTCAGGATCAGATTTTTGTTGGTTCTTTTCACTTTACAAATCATTTAGTAATAGCAAGATCCTACGATTTTTTTATTTTGATTTGCCGGAAGAGCCATTTTTCCTATATATATATATATATATATATATATATATATATATATATATATATATATATATATATATATATATATATATATATATATATATATATATATAGAGGTGGGCATAAGCGCAAATCAGAGCGCAAAAGCGCAAAAGCGCAATTTGCGCTTTAAATAAAAAATTTGCACTTTTACGTTTTGCGCTAAATTTCGAAAATGTGCGCTTTTGCATTTTGCGCTTAACAACTTTTTTAAGAGCGCAAAAGCGCAAATTTGCGCTTTAAAAAATATTTTGCGCTTTTGCGGAAGTTTTTTGAAATTAGCGCTTACCAATTTGCGCTTCATCATTTTTCTTAATAAAAAACAATTTTGGGCTTATATTTCAGTTTCTTATTTAATCAGCCAAATTTTATTACTCTTTCTGCTAATTTAAAGTTAATACTTAAACTAGGATGCCGATATATAAAAAAAATATCGATATTTAAAAAATATCAAATTGTTCTCGATAATAAAAGGTATTGTTTATATGTATATATAAAATATATATATATATATATATATATATATATATATATATATATATATATATATATATATATATATATATATATATATATATATATATATATATATATATATATATATATATATATATAGTTTATTTGAATATTTTGTTTATTGGTTTATTTGTATGGAACAAAAGCCTTGTCTTCAATATTTAATAAAACTGACAAGGAAGGTAATTTCCGAGTACATCGAAATAATGACGCCTATTGCTGTTAGGCTGGATATGTTGCAGGATGAGAAGAATGAGTACGCGGGGGTTCTATTGCCTAACCTCTTCCTTCTCAAGGACAATCTCTTGGAATTGCAACGAGAGGTGAAAAAACTTAACTATGCCAAAAGCTTAGTCAGCTACTTACTAAAGCAGCCAAAGCCAAACAAAGGGAAAGAAAAGGGATTTGAACCGAGGTTCAGCATCATTTTTGATGATTGTGATTTACTTATGGTTTGGACGGTGATGATGATGATGATGATGATGATGATATATATATATATATATATATATATATATATATATATATATATATATATATATATATATATATATATATATATATATATATATATATATATATATACATATATATATTCATAATACACTGACATAATGTTCAAATGAAACTTAAAAAGATTTGAGTTCTTGATACCATTTCTAAATTTTTCAGAAACTGTAGGCCCCATATATCCAGCAGACACCTCTGGAGGAGAAGTTGCGGCAAACCTTGGATAGCTGGGATGCAGTAAATGTTCACCACAATACCCCTCTCACTAGGAACCTTTTTCCATGTGAATACCAAGAGGTCTGGGTGGACTTGTTTATGAAGTATAATACCCCATTACCCAGCTCAGCGGCCGTGGAGAGGTTGTTTAGTCAAGGCTCTGACATTCTAAGACCAAAGAGGGCAGCCATTGCATCCAGCAATTTTGAAAAATTTATTTTCATGAAAGGGAATATGACCCTTTTCAGAATGCAAGAGGAGAGCTACGAGGAGGAAGAGATCATAGATGACTGAATAAATAATAATGAATTCTTTCTCATTTTTTGTTATATATTTGCATTTATCAAATAAAATAAATGTTAAATAATTCATCTTTACATCTTTTTTTTTTTTTTTTTTTTTCTCCAAAATTTGCGCTTTAAAATTTTTTTTTATTTGCGGACATGTGCGCTTTTGCATTTGCGGACTAAATTTTTGAAAAAATGTGCGCTTTTGCATTTGCGGACAAAGTTTTTAAAATTTGCGCTTTTGAGTTTGCGCTCTAAATTTTAAAATTTGGGCGCCCACCTTGAATATATATATATATATATATATATAATATATATATATATATATATATATATATATATATATATATATATATAATATATATATATATATATATATAATATATATATATATATATATATTAGATTCATTATTTTCTGTAAAGCTATTATTTTTCTGAGATTTAGCATTATTTTCTGTTAAAAGGTGGAAACAGTCTTTCAATTCAGTCTCTATTGAAATCTATGCAAGGTAGAGTATTTTGATATTGACGTTGTACCGTTGGCCTTCGTTAAGAGCCATCCACGCGCACCAACACGATTTATCGTAGCCTCATTTATGTAATAGATACTTCAAAGGAGCACCTTAAAACGGGCATCGTAATGGACAATGGAAGTTGTGTAGCGTAGTCGTGAGAGAGACTGACTTGATGGTGTTGCTTGTACACTACTGGGACAAAGGAATGAATTTATCATTTCTCAGACCGAATTTTAAAAAAAAACTGAAACTTAAAGGATAGTTTAAATTTAAAAAAAAAAAACAAAGGATAGTGAAGTCTTATGGCATACGACTGTATCTCATTCTTACTTAAAGGAGAATTATATTCGAGATCTTTGTGCACTCATTTCTTGACATCTCAAACAGTGCTAATTGTGTTGCTAGAATACTGTGACTTAAAAATTCGAAAGCTGAACAATTCAAGAAACTTTATGAAAGCGCCAATTATTGGGGTGTATTGGTGAGAACGTAATAGTCACAAATTTTATCAGCTATTTAAAGGAAATACTAGAAATCGCATCTGATAATAGTAGAACGTCCAAGTTGCGGGCTGAATATATAATGCATATCGACCTAATCAAGTTATGCATAGTAGCTGAAAGACTTGGAATCTGGGACTCTCATTCTTATATCAACTGTCAAATGCTCCTAATATTTAATGCTTCTGGACACAGTAACTTTGCGAAGAGCTGTCACATTTACCTAAAAGAGATGTTTGGGTTAAAAAGAAAAATGGAAGCTGATGAATTTCGTACTGTCACTGAACTTGGATTTTTACTATACCGCGGAAATAATAAATTGTGGTGTGGCACCTGGTTTGAAATGGTAATAGAGCAGACGCTGATAAGATCTGTGAAAGTATCGGGATGATTGACTGATGGTAGGATATCACAGACTCGATTGTGGCCGGGGAAGTTTCAAGCTGTGCCTCGGTGAACAAATGTAATTGAAGCATTAGAAGGCTTCGCTGGATTTTTTACGACTTCAAGTTACCAACATGTGGAGTTGAGGGATTCACGAATTGCCAGATACAAAAATGATCTGGTGAAACTGATTATTTGGCTGAAGTCAAGAAAACCTTTCAGTCTTAGCACCCTGAACCTGTTCTGCTTATCAACAGGTCTGACTGCGACTGGGTAATCTGACCTTGAGGAATCCTTAATTGTGGACTAGAGAAGTATTTAGCAGTGAGAAAATCGTGAGCTTAAGAATGTACAATTTAAGAGATCAAACAAATGCAAAAACATAGGTTATAATTATGCCCCAAAATTTGAGAAAAAAATGAATATTGATGAAGTTATTCTTCTTCATGAAATCATTGCTTTGATCAAGCACATAACTGACCTCCATGAATATTTTAAATATGAATTGTCTAGCTTACCGATGTCAATTTTCTCCAAAGATAGTTCATTTCCTAAGTCAGTCAAGATAGATTTGTTGGGTTATATAGACACTGAGAGTGGCTCCACACTCTCCAGCCATATCACCTTACTCCACAAAGTTGTCTGGAAAAACAAACTAAATTTCAGAAGATTTGTGAACAGTACGATAGTTATTTGAAAGAAAAATGTAAGGTGATGCAGTTGAAGTAGTAGTATTTAATGATTTTAATGATACGAGTGTCAATGAACTTCAAACAATCAAGTCGCGGGAATTCCTTGATAAATGACAGTGGAAGGGGTTCAATTGGTGGTAGTTCATTAATGTCGTAGTACGATTTCCGCAAGCATAGGATCAACAAAACGAACATACCTAAACTTCTAATTCCATACCTCCAATCTGAGTTTTGAGGTAATGCAAATGGCATGGAAGTTGTGTAGCGTAGTCGTGAGAGAGACTGACTTGATGGTGTTGCTTGTACACTACTGGGACAAAGGAATGAATTTATCATTTCTCAGACCGAATAAAACTCTTAAAGGTGGTAAAAACTACTGAACGACTTATTAACGTACAGATAAGAAGTTTTGGATAATTAAAAAATTTATTTTCTTTAGACGCTCTCTTAGGATGCGATACTACTTCACAATTTTTCAAAAAGGAAAGAAGTTATTTATGAGAGTTTTTGAGAAAATTTAATGCTTCGTTAGAGCAGGCAGTGTATTTTATATCGAGATCTGTAAGAAAGAAGGTTTGGTTGCTTCTTGGGAGAAGATTTTAAAGGCGATTTACGGAAGTAGTTCAGTCGGAACTATTCAGTAAATAATTCATTCAATTCAGTAAATAATTCATTTACTTACTACTTTGGTTTGAATAAAAGATATTTCAAAATCTGCTTAACAATGTCTCTTTACTTATTTCTAAATATCATTTGTACTTTCAAAAAGTCAGAAAATTACAGTTTCCAAACAGATTTAAAGTCCCTTGTTTACTTCTGCCAACACCAGACGCTGCAGCATATTTATTAAGGACTTACTATCAAATCCAAAAGTGACTAGGAAACGATTTGAATCATACGAATTGGAAATGGGAGCTTTAAAAGCAACATTTGGTTCAATACATGGGGTTAAAAATCGCTGTTCTACTTTGGGTTTTGAAATAAAAATTTTGCAACTGCAAACAAGAAATGTGGTGCTACGTGTTCATGCAAGCAATGTGAACTGAAATGTACTGAGGGATTCAAAAATTGTATGGGTTCATTTTGTACCTTCAAAGAATTTTTATCATTGAGTAGGAGAATGAAAATTTTTTTTAGCACTAACATGATGTATCTTATTTAAATTTTTCAATACTCATTTATCATTCTTATTCATTTACCTTTATAATATATATATTATTTATATAAATTATATATATATATATATATATATATATATATATATATATATATATATATATATATATATATATATATATATATATATATATATATATATATATATATATATATATATATATATATATATATATATATATATATATATATATATATATATATATATATATATATATATATATATATATATATATATATATATATATATATATATATATATACACATCACCACCACTCACGGGCATAGCCCTATTCAAGGAGGGGGTGCTAGAACAATAGAAGAGATAAAAAAAAAACCACAACCCACAACTATCGCAAATTTCGCAGGTGAGCACAGACGTGGGTCTTAATGGAATGGAGATTAAATTCAGAAGGAAACACAGAAGATGGAAGAGAATTCCACAAAACAGAGGTGGCTGGAAAGAAAAGGCACCACAGCGAACAAGCCTGGAGTTGCCTTTGTCCACGCAAAATTGATGCGCGGACACTGCACCCCTTGTGCTGCGAGGACGCCGTAAAGGTGGAGGTACACGGGTGGATAGTTCCCTCGAGCATTTGCCGCTGTAGTACCTATAGAAAAGAGATAAGGCACCAACATCACGTCGCAAAGATAAAGAATCAAGAGAATTAGAAAGAGCGGGACAGTTTATAAGTCTTTTAGCCTTTGACTCAACCCTATCCAAAAGACGAGTGAAACCTGAGCCACCCCAGATATGAGAGCAGTACTCCATACAAGGGCGGATGAGACCCTTGTATAATTGGATTAGCTGCGAGGAAGGAAAAAGTTCTCGCAGTCTAAACAGAACTCCCAGCTTCTTTGAGGCCGCCCGAGCAACCATTGTGATGTGAGGTTTCCAAGACATTTTTTTGTTTATGTTAAGGCCAAGAATATTTATATTGTCAACAGGAGAGACGGGAGAACCGTCGAAAGAAATAGAAAGGTTAGGAGGTGTCTTTGAGAGGGAGATTTCTAGAAGTTGAGTTTTTAAAGAGTTGAATTTCACAAGGTTGAGACGACCCCACTGGGAAATTCTATCCAGATCAGCAAGAATGGAATCGGAAAGATGAAGACGAGAGGCAACTCTAGATGCAAAGGAAGGAGCAGATTTGAAATGAGTAGAAGAATGGAGGGTTGAGTCATCGGCATATGAATGGACAGGGTTAGATGAACAACTAAGAAGATCATTAATGAAAAGTAAGAATAGAGTAGGAGATAAGACAGAACCCTGAGGAACACCACTATTGATAGGAAAGGAAGAAGAAGTCGCTCCATCAAAAACAGCTGAAATGGAGCGATTAGAAAGAAAGCTAGACATAAGTAGGCAAAGAGAAGGAGGAAACCCAAAGGTGGGGAGCTTGGAAAGCAGTGACGCATGCCATACCCGGTCAAATGCCTTAGATATGTCAAGCGCCACCACACAAGTCTCCCCATGATCTCTAAGGGCAGAAGACCATAAATCTGTGAGATAGGAAAGTATATCACCAGTAGACCTCGAAACGTCGAAAGCCATACTGATGATCAGAAAGAAGGGAATGAGATTCCAGATGATCCAAGAAGTGAGAGTTGAGAAGGGTTTCAAAGATCTTAGACAGAATACAAGTGAGAGCTATAGGGCGATAGTTAGAAGGATCAGAGCGGCTACCCTTTTTCGGAATAGGCTGGACCAATGCGTGCTTCCAACACTGAGGGAAAGTATTAATATTGAGGCATAGAGAGTAGAGTTGAACGAGGGAAGGAGCAAGCTCAGAAGCACACTCCCTTAAAACTCGGGGAGAAATGCCCTCCGGGCTGCTTGCCTTCCTTACGTTCATAGATTTCAGAAGCCCATGCACCTGATCAAATGTAATCACAGGTAAAGTCATGGGACCTCTGAGAGGAGAAGAAGTAGGAGGAGGGTTGCCGGAGTCGTCCAGGGTTGAATTAGAGGAGAATAGGAGGCCGAAGAGATTAGCCTTTTCAGTTGGAGTGTTAGCAACAGAGCCATCAGAGCGAATAAGAGGAGGAAAGGAAGATTTACAGAAGTTGTTAGAGATGTTTTTGGCAAGAGGCCAGAAAGATTTATCAGTAGGAGAGTTTAGGAGCTCGCACACCTTCTTTTAGTGAAAGCCTGCTTTGCTCGTCGAAGAATATCCCTGCAACGATTCCGAGCAGAATGAAAATTAGCAAGAGTGATAGGAGAAGGAGAGTTTTTCCACTCTCGATACGCGATGTCTCTAGCCTGAATGGCAAGAGAGCAGGCGCGATCGAACCATGGATTTTGCGGAGAAAAAGATTTAGTTGAAGAAGGAATGAACCTGCTCATCCCATCAACGATTACATCCCCCACCTTATCAGCAGAGACTGAGGCGTCTTCAGAGACAAAGCAATCCATCCAAGGATAGTTAGCATAGAAGCAACGCAAAGCCTCCCAGTCAGCCCGATCAAAGTGCCAGAAGATACGCTTAGGGCAAGGTGGAGCAGTTGGAGAGAAAGCTTGAAAATTAAGAGTAATTAGGTTGTGGTCAGATTTACCAATAGGTGCGAAGACAGCGTATTTATAGAGAAAAGGACTAGTAGTGAAACATAAGTCAAGAGTGTTTAAGAATTGGTTGGGACGATCCGGAATGTGTGTTGGTTCTTTAATCAGTTGCTCCAGATCGTTGAGAATGCTGAATGATTCGGCCTCCTCCCCTCCTGGATCAGTATGAGAGGAACCCAACCATTCAGTGTTGTGTACATTGAAATC
>SEYY01000731.1:122034-152034 GCA_009176605.1 Armadillidium nasatum
AATCGAATCCGAATCCAGCGAATTTTTGAAAATCTCGAGTCTGAATTGATATTTCGAATTTGAATGCAGCTAATTTTTCAGTTCCTTCAATCTGAAATCCAGAACCTTCGAATCCGAATCCGGAACTTTTCGAATCTGAATCCGAATCTGAATCCAGCTGCATGAATTTTTCCAATCCAAGTAATTTGAATTCCACGAATCAGACAATATATATATATATATATATATATATATATATATATATATATATATATATATATATATATATATATATATATATATATATATATATATATATATATATATATATATATATATATATAATATATATAATATAATACGGTCAAATTTTTTAAAAAAATAAAAAATTCATCCGATTCTTCTGAAAATTTCAATATAGACTGCTTTTTCCCCGACGAAAAAGCCCATTCTCAACGTTTTTACGAGGGATTAAAAGTTTAGAAATTACTTCGGAAATTTAAGGTATGTTTAAATCTACGGTGAGGCTAAGTCAAAAAAATTTTTGGTCTGGGTCTGATATTTGGTGTGTGTATTCCTGAATCTATTGCCTACAAAAGATTCTAATAGACTTTTGCTCCCAAAGTTATACAAAAAATGTTATTAGCCCTAAACTGACCAACTATCGAAAAAAAAAAAAATTCCCCTTCTTGTAAAAAAATATTTAAAAAAAAAAACTACAACGACTATGAATCTTATTATTGGTGGGCTTATAAAGGAATGATGGAACTACAAATTCTTTTATATATGTTATTCGATCAGATTCGTTTGTTCCGAGATATAGCCCCTCTAAAAAGGTCCATTTTTTGACCAATTTTCAAAAATTTCAAAAGTTTGACAGGCTATATCTTTCTTCAAACAAGTGGCATTTAATGATGCTCTAAATAAAAGTTGTAGAAGTATCCCTCCTATAAGCAATATCCAAAAATAAAAAAATAGTAGGATGCATCTATTTTTAAATAATTTTTTCTCTGAAAAAAAAAAAAAAAAGGGTATGTTATTTAAAAAAAAAAAAAAAAAAAAAAAATTCGAGTGCTTATAACTTTTTTTCTAGGCTTGATATAAAAAAACTGTACGAACAAATTCAAGGAATTGGGGCTAAGATTGTTTAGATAGATTTTCAGCTCATGTGGACCAGTGGTTTGACCCCGCTATTCATTTTTTTCAAATAACTTCTAAAAGGTTAATTCCTCGTAAAAACGTTAGAAATTGACATTTTTCGTCGAGAAAAAAGCTATCTAAACTGAAAATTTCAGCTCAATCGTTCGAATACTAAAAAAAAAAATTAAAATTGGACCCTGCCCATAAAGGCTAGAAACGTATCAGTTCTCATCTGAGTGGGAAAATTCTCAGGACGAACTGAATTGAAAACAAACATGCTCCAATATGCAACGTTGAAAGTGTGAAAGTCAAAGGGTGTTGAGAAAATAGATAAAGGGATGAATTTAAAACTTTACAAGTAGAGTACATGTAAGATTAAGCTTAGAGGTTAAAGCTGGTGTCAGAGAGCTCGACAGAAAAAGAAAGTTTAAGATGGTGTAGGGCTTGTGAGATCGGAGGTGTGCAACTGAAGGGTTCAAGAGAGTAGAGTCCGTTGTAATTGCTATTGTATAGTGTGACGGAACAATTTGACTGGCAGAAAATGACTGGAGAGAGAGTTTATATATATAAGAGAGTTAGTGAGAGCGAAACAATCGCCAAGACAAAAATTCCTAGATTTTACATTTTCAACAAGAGCTGTGTGGGTGAAAACACCTCATATGTGTGATTCATACTCCAAATACAGGAACAAACAACTCTCCTATAAAGAGCAAAAAGCTGTGATGGCATGAAGAAATTTTAAAGTCACCTCCGTACACAAAACATCATAGAAGTTTGTTTAGATCGAAAAATAGAGTGTTCCTTCCAAGATCACGAGAAAGAGAAACAGCAGGAATATTAAGGACAGATAAAAGTGTGAACTATGTGTCTTCGAAGACGCCTTAGTTGTGTGGAATATTTTGTCGAGTAAAATGATGAAAGAACTAGGATTTTGAGGTAATGCAAACAAGCATGCTTTCTTTGTTCCAATAAGAAAGATTGTACGTTAGCTGCACTAGGGTGAGTTGAAGGATAGAGTCATCGGCACAGTAGTGGATTTGAGATGAAATAATATAGAGTAGATCAATTGTGAAAAGTAGGAAAAAAGTTGTAATAAAAGCAGACCGCTGAGAAACATCAAATTTAAATATTTAAAAGATGAATTCAACAATATTTGTTATAAAACCACCGGAAAGGAAGTGCAAACAGACGGTCTAAGAAAGATGGGTAGATACAAAAACTGGGAAATTTAGGGAAATCAAAGGTGGAGAGTTCTATCGAAGGCTTTTGATATGTTTTGAGCCACAATAAAAATTTTAGGACAGAAGTCATAGAAACAGAACGATTCTTAGAGAGTTAGAAAGAGCGCATCTTCTTCGGTACAGGCTGAATAAATACACGCTTCCAGCAAGAAGGTATGGGGGTAGAAGTAGAAAGACAGAAATGAAATAGTTCTGAGAGAAAAGAAATGACATCTTAAGAAGAAATTACAATGTTAGGTGTGAATGAGTTGCAGGGGATTGAAGGAGAAATTATAGATTCGGAATCATCAACGGTTGAATACAAGAGACAAAAGTTTGAGCTAAGACTTCAGCTTTAGTAGAAGGCAGAACGTCTGATGGGCCGTCAGAAGAAACGAGAAGAGGGAAAGAGGAAGAAGCAAAATTTGTTTATATTTTGGCAAAATGCCAGAAATGGAGTGAGGAGGAAGAACCGGAGAAATAAGTAAAGATTTTGCACGATTTCAGGATATATATATATATATATATATATATATATATATATATATATATATATATATATATATATATATATATATATATATATATATATATATATATATATATATATATATATATATCGTACATGTATACATTATATACTGTAGATGTACAGTATTTAGTGTATGTATAATCTAAATTATGATTTGGAAATATCATTTGAAAGGTAATTATTGATGTTGAATGGGGAGCGTTCGGAGATAATGGAGTTCTTAATTTTCTTCGCACTGAATGGGACAACGCAGTTGATGATAAATCTCTTCTCAAAAAGTCTTTTACGTGAGTTTCAAATTCTTTTAAATATCAATATTTGTTTGATACTTTTATAAATTTAAGAAATTTCTAAAAAATTTAAATGTTTTTCTATTTAAAAAATATTTTGAACTAGGTTTGAAAAATATATTGGTGGACGGTTTTTAGGAAGCATTTGTCAAGAGGTTTTGGTAACTTTAGCCAAAAAAGGACTTTTTTGTAAAGGAACAACACCTCAGCTGGAAGAGCATGAAAAATTGAAAACTTCATTTGTTACAAAAATTGAAAAGTACTTTTCATATTTTTCTTTTCTTGATATTTTTTTTTTCAATATATATCTTATGTTTTAATAATTAAAATTATTTATTAGCTTAATTAACTTAGATTTTTTGTTTTCAATCAGAATGTTAAATAAGATAAACCAAATTTTTCTTAATCCAGTGATCCTTGATGCAAGGATATGAGCCTTATCTGTACGAAGGACGAAGTGCAAGTCCAAAAAAATTTAAAAAGAATGAATCTTATATTCTAAACATTCATAAGTTTGAAATTAATTAGTAGTATAGTGAAAGACTTGAAGCGTGAAAAATTTTTCAGTCTCAAGATTTCGTGCCATCATCTTACTAGAGGGTATTTCTGGAAAGCAGAGTCCTAATTTAGGTATAGCTCTGCGGAGCCAAAATTTGAGTGTACGGAGCTGTGGTTTTCCTCATTTTGGATGGTCGGAGTTCTCTTCTCTTTCGTTATAGGTATACAAAATTACGTAGTCAATGTTCAATTGTTAATTATTTTAAGATATTTTAAACAAAATCCGACTACCTCGAGAATTTGTGTCAAACTCTTACCTGAGGCTGAGAGAAATTTAAGGGCATGGAGCAGCTATTAAGGTTTACGAAGTTCCAATTCCGGTTTTTTTTTCATTTCTTTTATAAATAAAAAATTTTTAAGATAAGTTTAAAGTTAATAGTATCTTTTAAGTAGTATTAGTTACAAATAAATATTTACTTAATTTTTATTTTATTTTAGAAATTTGATTTGTATAAATAAATTGACTGATTAGAGAAAATTCATGGTTGTTTGGTAGGGGGAGGGTAGATTTTTGCTGGGGTGTTGTCAGGAGGAGCGTGGTTTTGGGTGGGGAAGCTGCTGCAAGGGCAGGGTTCAACTCTCCATTGGGGGAGGGGGAGCCGTAAACCACCAGTGAAAAAGGGGTTCAGTGGTATGCAAAATCGGATGTCTGAATGTAAATGGAATAAATGGTGATACGAAGTAAGTGGAAATTGGAGAGGTGTGTAAAGTTAAGAAGTTGGATTTTTTGAGGTTGACGAAAACAAAGCTTAAGGGAAAGACGAAGGTCGATTGTGGTGATTTTAAAGGGGTGTATTCAGGTGTTGGGGAGAAAGTGAGAGCTAGGGAAGGGGTGGCGATAGTGTTGAGTCAAAGATTGTGAGAATGGATGAGAAAGTGTGAAAGAATATCGTCAAGAATAATATATGTCAAGCTGAAGTTAGACAGAGAGGAATAGATGTTTGAATGTGCTTTTGCGCAGGTGAATTAAGCGAGAAAGGAAGACAGAGAGTTTTGGGAGAACTTGAATGAGTGCTTAAGTGGTTCTGAGGCGAATATAAATTTGTGCTTATTATTTTTGAACAAGTATAGGGGTGATGGGTCCGTTTGGAGTGGGAGATAGAAATATGAGATTTGGAGAATTTAGTAGATGTATGCATGGTGAATGGATAAATAATTGGGAATACATGATATCATAAAAATTTGAAGCACAAGGTAACAAGGCTTAGTGGGGTAAATGGTGAAGGGGGTTTATTACACTATATTTGTATTAGGAAAAGGGTGAGAGACATAATACTAGATGTGAATGCACTTATGTGGGGTTGCTAGAGGGTTTTCAGATCATTATTTGATACTAGTTAGAATTAGATTGAGGGGGGCTGGAGGAAGAATGAGGATATATGGAGGAGAGTGGAGATTGTGACAGTGAAGAGATTGGAGAAGGGGAAGTAGGAGAGTAATTTCGAAGAGAGTTAAATTTAAGAGGTCAGAAGGAGTGTGGTTGGGGAGTGGAGGATGAGTGGTGGGATGTTAAGGGAGACACTAGTAGAAAGTGCAAGGAATGTATAGGGTGAGGAGAGTGGGAGGAAAGTGAATGGTGGTGCGAGGAGGTGAATATAGCAGTAAAGGAAAAAAGGAGGCTTTTGAAAAATATCTGGGTACAAAAAGGGTAGAGGAATGGGAGGCATATAAGGAAAAGAAGAGTAAGGATGATGAAAGAAACAGCAGATGAAAAATTGGGCAATAAGATAGTGGAGGGATTTAGAGAAAAGAGTAAGATGCTTTGGAAGGAAGGGAATAAGGTAAGGAATAGGGGGATAAAAGGAAACGACGGAGAAAAAAGACTAGTGAAAAGTGAGGTTAGGGCAAGATAGATGGAGTATTATAGTAAGCTGCTGAATGTAAGTGAGGTGAGGAAGGAGGCTAAGGTGGTGGAGAGGAAAAGCAGAGGGATGGTAGGAGAAGATGAGGGATGAAATTTCAGTAGAAGAAATAGGTAAAGCATTGAGGAAAGTGAAGAGAGGTAAATAGGAGGGTTTGGTTGAGATAAGTGGAGAGATGTTGAAGCAAGAGTTGGGAGAGTGTGGTAGAATTGTTGGCAAAATTGTTTAATTTATGTTAGGTAATGGGAAAGGTGCCTTGAGATTGACAAGATGCGTATGTGGTCCCTTCGTATAAAGGAAATGGTGATAAATTTGAGTGTGGGAGTTATAGGGGGATATATTGCTCTTCACTATTTAGCGTAGTGAGAAAACTGTATGGTAGAATTTAATTGGGAAGGATAAGGATTAATGGGTTGATAGATGAGGAACAGAGTAGTTTTAGAGAGGAAGGAGGTGTATGGATCAGATCTTTACTTTAAAAATGATTGAGAAGAAAAGTAGAGATAAAGTGAATAAAAAGTTCATGTGTTTTATGGATCTGGAGTAAACTGTTGGATGTTTTGAGAGTGTGTGAAATTGAAGAGAAGGTGCTGGAGGGGATTGGAGCATTTTATAGGAATAATAGAGCGTGCGTAAGAGTAAAAAAAATGGAGACTGAGTTTTTATAGGAATAGTAGAGCGTGAGTGAGAGGAAAAGATTGGAGACTGAGTTTTTTTTTTTTTTTTGTGAATAAAGGATTGAGGTAGAGTTGTGTAATGTGTAATTTATTTATTGACAAAGTGATGAGAATGATGCAAAGGATAAGTTGATGGGTGAGAATGAGGGAGCAACAGGGTGGTTGGGGTGCGAGTGTGTTATTGAATGAGGATAATGTACTTTTGGCGGAGGTGTTGGGAGGTTTGAGGGATATTTGGAGTGGAGGAAGGTTGCCAAGAGGTGAATATGTTTGAGGGATGCTGTACACCGGTAGTTATGTATTGGACCAAGATATGGAGGGTGAATGAGAGGAAGATAAAAAAGGTTGAGGTTTTTGAAATGAAGGGTCTGAGGGCTGATACAGGTAGGGAGAGACCGAGGGGAGGTTGATGAGTGGGGTCAAGGAGTTACTGAAGAACAGAGGGATGAGCAGGGAGGAGGATGTGAGGTTGACGGAGATATAAGAGTGAATGGAAAAGATTGGTGAGGGTTGAGTATTGGAGAATGGATGTGGAATGCGGTAGTTGTTGGAAATGTTGTGAGAGTATATATATATATATATATATATATATATATATATATATATATATATATATATATATATATATATATATATATATATATATATATATATATATATATATATATATATATATATATATATATATATATATATATATATATATATATATATATATATATATATATATATATATATATATATATATATATGATATATATGAGTGGATGACAGTCACGAAAATGACATTCGTAGATACGTTGGACAGTCATCTTTGATTTCGACTGAGAAAAATGAAAGTTACTATAAGATTGTTAGATTACACCGAAGACTAATAATTTAATCTTAAAGAGGAAATTCAATCATCAATGGTTGGAGACATTTTCTCCTTTGCTGGCATACTCCAAACTCCTAATAGAAACATTTTACAAGTTTTGTTTTCTATTTTCACCAAATAAAAGTTTGGTGAGAGAGGTCTTGGGCTCTTTAATAATAAGACCTTTCACTACTAATAAAGATGATCATGAGGTTTGTAAGGGACATACAAACACCGAGTGGCATAAAACTGTTGTTTAAGCTGCAAGATTGTTCCAACAGGACGTGGCGGTAGACATCGAAATTAAGAAATTTCTAAGCAAACAATAGGAAAAAATTAAAAAGGTATTATCTTAAATTATTTGATGTGTGACATTTTCTGGTACGCACGATTTATCGCTTCGAGGTAAGCATCATGACAAAGGAGTGCGCAATGATTTGTGCTCTTTACGAATAGATACGAGGAAGAAAAATGTCACATACTAATCAGTTCAGATTCAGAATGAGACCATTTCTTTATGTGATAAAGCATCGTTAATAAGGTCAAGGAAACGTGCGTGTATAGCTTACTGGCAAATGGAACCGCTGATATTTCTGGAAAGGAACAGTTATAAATACGGTTGAGGTATTTCGACAAAGTGACTGATAAAAGCAAAAAGGAATTTATTGGCTTTGTAGAACTGGAAGCTTGAAGCCATTGCAAAGCCATTGAAATTTTGCACGAGCGAAGAACAGGATCCCTAGAAATGTGTGAGTTTGGGTTTCGATCTCTGTTCTACGATGTCTGGCAAAGAAGGTGGGGTCCAAGCAATATGTCGGGGAAAGTATAAAAAAGCATTGTTCTTTCATTGCTCTTCACACAAACTATATCTGGTAGTAAATGATTTGAATACTACACCTGAAATTCAAAATACTGTGGGAACTATAAAGGACATTATTACATTTTCCGCGAGTTGGTCATGAGAAGAAAATTAATGCCAAAAATCCAAAGCCTATGCTAAACCAGATGGTCTGAAAAACACAAGTGTATCAGAGTGTTTAAGCAGTAATTTGTACGAATAATACAAGCGTTAGAAACCTTTTCCATTAAGGGAAATGCCACCACAAGAAAATGCTCTTTTTAGGTGCATTCATTTCGACATGTAAGTCGTCATTCTTCATGGCTGCGGTACTCTGCGTTGTTAGAGACAGTTGTGAATGTTCTCCAATCCAAGACCTTGGATATCGTTAAAACCTTGCAGCACATTCAGTGCATCGTGGGAATGGTTAGGCACATCGTAAGTATGAAGAGATTATCACCGACGAAGCGTTAAAAGAAGTTAATCAAATTGCCGAGCAACTTTGACTAGATCTGAATATACCACGGATTGTTGGTAGGCAGCAGCACAGCAGCAACCATCCAGCAGCAAATACCACGGAGTTCTGGAGATCTTTATTGATTCCTTATCTGGATACTATATAACCTCTTCTTTAAAATTACGGTTTTCTACTGAAAATACACCTGCCTTTGCATTGACATATCCACACCCTTTCCACATGTTACTCATAAAAATCGATGAATTAAAGGAAAAGGCAGCTTCATTTTACAGCCTTTGCCATTTATATTACCTAGAAGCAGAGCTTGAACTTTGATACAAAATTTGGAAGGACAAGAAACTGAATAGTGAAGAACTAAAAAATCTTTTCGTCTCCCAAGTCTTAAAAGAGACTGAACCTTTCTTTCCGGCGACGAAAAAGACTCTGATGATACTACTCGCTCAGCCATGCACCACCAATACAAGAGAGTGATCTGCAAAGGATCAAGGCTTGGCTACCAAGCCCTATGGGAGAGAACAGGCTAAACGAGCTGGTTATGATGGGTGTACACAGAAAATTTGTGTAATTGATATATTTCCCAAGAAAATTATTTTTTTAATAATATCAATTATTTGAAACTGTTCCAAACTGAAATTTTCATCATTTCATTTTGTATTTGATATTCTATAGGTAGTGTTAATAAAATAAAAATTAATTAAATATTAATTATTTCCTTATCCATACAAATGTTTCCAGTTTAATATTTCTGTTTCTTTCCCTGTAAGCTCTATAAAATTTTAAGCTGCCTCCTCCCTAGCTTGGAAGGTGCCGACTCCCATTTATATATATATATATATATATATATATATATATATATATATATATATATATATATATATATATATATATATATATATATATATATATATATATATATATATATATATATATATATATATATATATATATATATAGGGTGATCACAAAAAATCAATTTTCAATTGAGCTGAAACATTGCCAAAGTCATTTTTTAGCAAATTGGCAACTTTTAGGGGATATCATCGGAAAATACAACGGAAAAATATTTTACCTTCTTTAGCTTGTGACCACCCTAATATATATATATATATATATATATATATATATATATATATATATATATATATATATATATATATATATATATATATATATATATATATATATATATATATATATATATATATATATATATATATTATGAAATAATTCATATGAAGGATAAACTTTAATAATCAGTAGGATAAATAGACGTTTCGGATTAATATAAAATCCATTTTCAATATTCTCCTTCAAGAACAATATTTTAACCAGGTCGACGGCATGCCAATTGGCTCTCCTTTAGGCCTCACATTTACAAATATTTTTTTTTCTCCTTACGAAGCTACTGAAGTAATCGGTCTCGTTTCTTCAGACCATTAATTTACCAATGATATATAGGTGATTGTTTTCTACTTTTCCTTACCAAAACTCAATCTGATCTTTTCTTTGACTATCTTAACCAGCAACATCCTAATATACAACTCACTCGTTAGAATGAGAATAATAATTCCCTCCCTTTTCTAGATATCTTAGTTTCTCATACTCCTACCTGTTTTTCATCTTCGATTTACCGCAAGCATTATTCTTCTCTCCTGGGCTTTAATTATCTGAGTTCCACTTCTTACACTGCCACATCCTTTCCTATTTACACCCTGCTTACCGTATCATTTCTTCATGGTGGCTATTCCATTTAGAACTTACAATCTCAAAAAATTCTTCTCATTTAACTTTTTTCTATTCACATTTTCCATTCACAATTTCATATCTAATATCTTTCGTCCTAAACTTTCCATTTCGACTGTTCCCAAACTTGATATTTATATTAAAATCCCATATCTTGTCACCCTATCTCCTCTACTTAATAAAGAAATCAAACTTCTATTTCGCCATTTCTCTCAACTAAATCCTCATCTCATAGGCATCAACTCCTTCTCCATTAAATCCTTTTTCTGGTACAAAGTCAAACTTCCCCTGGTGTTCAGATCATCTGTGGTTTACAGTTTTCAGTGCGCAGGATGCAACTCCTGCTACGTAGGCCAAACTGGCCTAAAAATTACAACTCCGCATTTTCAAGCATCTCGGCATGTCATTAGGTACTCATCTTCTCATTTCCTCTCCATAACACTCTCCCATATTCAACCACGCCATGTCCCCTAACCATCCACTCCGTACATCTGATTTCAGTATTTTATCCTCAAACCCTACTGATTCTGACGGGAAAATCCTGGAATCCCTCTATATTAAACGACTCAACACTCAACTAAACTCCGCAACTTCGTCCGTCCCCCTTCTAATCCATTTACCTTTCTCCTGCACTGTTTATATGTATGTGCGCATGCGTATGTTTGAAGAGCATATCTCAATTCAGATATACTCGTGCTTTCCCTTTTTCTTGCTCATAACCAGCTAATTTAATATTCACACACACCGACTACATTCATTTCACAATTGCTAATTATAATTTACAATATTTGTACATAACTTTACTCGCTTGCTATATCCTTAATTTTGTGACTTGCTGTTATATCTCACTGTTGGAAGCGCGCATTAGTCTAACCTATTCCGAAAAAAAACGTAACCGCTCTGATCCTTCTAACTATCGCCCTATAGCTCTAATTTGTATTCTGTCTAAAATCTTTGAAACCCTTCTCAACTATCATTTCTTAGATCATCTGGAATCTCACTCTGTTCTTTCTGATCATCAGTATGGCTTTTGGCGCTTGAGGTCTACTGGTGATATACTTTCCTATCTCACAGATCTATGGTCTTCTGCCCTTAGGGACCATGGGGAGACTTGTGTGGTGGAGCTTGACATATCAAAGACATTTGACCGTGTGTGGCATGCGTCACTGTTCTCCAAGCTCCCCTCCCTTGGGTTTCCTCCTACTCTCTGCTTACTTATGTCTAGCTTTCTTTCTAATCGTTCCATTTCGGTTGTTGTTGATGGTGCGACTTCTTCTTCCTTCTTTGTCAATAGTATTGTGTCTCGTGGCTCTGTCTTGTTTCCCACTCTACTACTTTTCATTAATGATCTTCTCAGTTGCTCGTCTAACCCTATCCATTCTTATGCCGATAACTCAACCCTTCATTCTTCTACTCTTTTTAAATCTGCTCCCTCCTTTGCATTTAGAGTTTCCTCTCATCTTCATCTTTCCGATTCCATTCTTGCTGATCTGGATAGAATTTCCCAGTGGGGTCGTCTCAACCTTGTGAAATTCAACTCTTTAAAAACTCAACTTCTAGAAATCTCCCTCTCAAAGACACCTCCTAACTTTTCTAGTTTTCTTTCCACTGTTCATCTTCAATTTACAGCAAGCATTCCTCTCCTCTCCTGAGCTTTGATTATCTGAGTTCCACTTCTTACACTGCCACATCCTTTCCTATTGACAATATAAATATTCTTGGCCTTTACATAAACAAAAAAATGTCTTGGAAATTTCACATCACAATGGTTGCTAGGGCGGCCTCAAAGAAGCTGGGAGTTCTGTTTAGGCTGCGAGAATTTTTTTCTTCTTCGCAGTTACTCCAATTATACAAGGGCCTCATCCGCACTTGTATGGTGTACTGCTCTCATATATTGGGTAGCACAGGTTTCACCCGTCTTTTGGATAGGGTTGAGTCAAAGGCTAAAAGACTTATAAACTGTTCTGCTCATACAAATTCACTTGACTCTTTATCTATGCGACGTGAAGTTGGTGCCCTGTCTCTTTTCTATAGGTACTACAGCGTCAAATGCTCGAGGGAACTGTCCACTGGCATGCCTCCACCTTTACGGCGTCCTCGAATCACAAGGGATGTATTGTCTGCACATAAATTTTGTGTAGACATAGGCAACTCCAGGCTTGTTCGCTGTGGTGCCTCCTTTCAAGCCGTCTCTGTTTTGTGGAATTCTCTCCCATCTTCTGTATTTCCTGCTGAATTTAATCTCCATTTCTTTATGGCCCACGTCTGTGCTCACCTGCGAAATTTGCATTAGGTGGGGCTTGAGGGTTGTTTTATCTCTTCTATTGCTCTAGCACCCCCTCTTTGAATAGTGCTTTGCATGTGGGCGGTGGTGATGTGTAAAAAAAAAAAAAAGGAAAAAATTATTTTTGTGATCTTGTTACTGATAATATTGAAAATGGATTTTATATCCGAAATATTTATATATATATATCCGAAACGTATATATATATATATATATATATATATATATATATATATATATATATATATATATATATATATATATATATATATATATATATATATATATATATATATATATATATATATATATATATATATATATATATATATATATATATATATATATATATATATATATATATATATATATAGTGGTATGTGGTTTCCAAGATAATTCATTATTTATGTTTAGACCAAGAATGTCAATGTTATTTACAGGTGAGACGGGAGAGCCATTGAAAAGATAGGAAAGTTAGGAGGTGTTTTTGAGAGGGAAATGGGAAGAATTTGAGTTTTTAAAGAGTTGAATTTCACAAGGTTGCCATGACCCCCAGGAAATACCAGCCAGATCGAAAAGAATAGAATCAGAAAGTGGAAGATGAGAAGCGACTCTAGAAGCAAAAGAGGGAGCAGATTTGAAATGAGTAGAAGAATGTAGAGTTGAGTCATCAGCATAAGAGTGAACAGAGTTAGAAATGCAGTTGAGAAGATCGTTAATGAAAAGTAAGGATAAAGTTGGAGATAAAACACAACCCTGAGGAACACCACAATTGACAGGAAAAAAAGGAAGAGGTGAATTAATCTACAAGTGTCGAAATAGAACGGTCTGAGAGAAACGTGACAAGAGTAATTAATGAGAAGGATAAAACCGAAGGGAAGTGAGCTTAGAGATCAGTGACGTATGCCATACCCGATCAAAAGTCTTCAATATGTCAATCGCTACCACACAAGTCTCCCCGAAGTCCCTAAGAGCAGAAGGAACTTAGCGGAGGAGTCAGTGTGGCCCTTAGGCTAAAAAGTTTGGAGAGCCCTGGAATAAGGATTGTCGCATTATTCATCCTTACAATTTCCTTTTTAATAATCATCAATAGTTGTTGTTCTAATAGTTTTAACTTCAGATTAACATTTATGATGTTTATCATAGAAAAGAATTCTTCCTGATCTTATCAAACTTCTTCGGCTTCTTCTTGTAATTATTATTACTTTTATTATTACTTACATTATTATTATTATTATTATTATTATTATTATTATTATTATTATTATTATTATTATTATTGTATCACCTCAAAGCTCTTCCTCTCTCTCTAAAACACACACCCAAATAAATATACATTTTGCAGTCGCTTATTATCTCTCACTCTCATTGTATTCTTCATCAAAATTTGTTACTATTATCATTTATATTAATATTATTAATTTATTATTTTTATTATTATTAATTAAAAATCAACAGAAGTAATTTGGTTGCCATAGAATTCCTTGTATTTTATTTATTACAGTGTCAATATTATTTCGGTACTGCTTTTTTTTTTTTTTTTTTTTACAATATTCTTGTAAATTGTTATTATAGTAGTGAACTACAGTAAAGTAGCATTAGTAGTAGTAGTAAAAAAGGTAATGACCGTACATTAATGATTAGGTTAAGGTACCATAACCACATGGAGAATAATCTTTACTCATAAATTTTCATTCTTCAATTTCTCCCAAGACTAACGCTTTATGATTATATATATATATATATATATATATATATATATATATATATATATATATATATATATATATATATATATATATATATATATATATATATATATATATATATATATATATATATTATCAAATCAAAATCAAAACCCTCCCCAGGAAGGTTTATGAGCCCTGTCAGTAGGTTCATTCGAGGATGGAGCAAAGGTTTCACGGGCCGACGGCAAACATCCGCTGACTGGCCAGGTCTATCACGGATGCCGACTTTGATTCTATCTGCAGCGATCATTCCGCAGGTGTACATATTACACATAAATGGCTGAGCTTAAGCGCAAGAGAGAACTCCCCAAATTTCTCCACTCCGACCAGGCCTCGAACCCATGACCTCTCGCTTGCGAAGCGAGTGCTCGATCGTCTGAGCTACGGAACCGCTATATATATATATATATATATATATATATATATATATATATATATATATATATATATATATATATATATATATATATATATATATATATATATATATATATCATCATCATCATCATCATCATCATCATCATCATCATCACCGTCCAAACCGGTAGGCTGGCGCCTGTCGGGTGCTACTCCTCCAAAATCTTCTCCACGCATTTCTGTCCTCAAATATTCGTTGTCTTCCACCTCTTCCAGTGTCTTCTTCCTTCTTTGTATGGCTTCTTCTATCGCCTCCATCTATCTCTTCCTTGGTCTTCCCGCCGGTCTCCTTCCTTCTGGTCTCCATTCCAGCATCTCTCTCAGTCTCTCTCCCTCCCCCATTCTCTTCACGTGACCAAACCATCTCAGTTGGTTTCTTTCTATGCATTCCAAAATTGATTCCACCCCAAGTTCCTCTCTCACCAGTTCACTCCTCATCCTATCTCTCAGTGATACTCCCCTGATGACCCTAAGTGACTCTCATTTCCGCGGCCTCGATTCTGCTCTTATGCACTCTATTCATTGCCCAACATTCTGAACCGTACAACAATATCGGTCTGAGTATTGTTTTATAAATTAGTACCTTTCACTTCGGTTGGTATTCCTCTCTCCTTTAGTAACGGATACAGCATTCCCACATTCTTTGAGAATCTTCCTATTCTCTCCCTCAGTTCGTCCTCCTGTCTTCCCTCTTCGCCGAACACCACACCCAAATATTTAAATTTTCTCGCCTGCTTAAGTCTAGTCCTCTCTATGTTCACAACTATCTCTTCTCTCTCCCTAGCTATTACCATTACTTCTGTTTTCTCTCTGTTTATTTTCATGCCCATAGAGTTCAACACATCATTCCACCTATTCACAGCTTCCTGAAGATCCTCAGTTCTTGATGTTATCACTGCCGCATCATCCGCGTATACCAGTGTGTCTTCTCTATTCTCTCTTATGCATATTCTTTTAAGGCAGCTGTCCAGGTACAGTGCGAAAAGCAATGGTGACAATACACTGCCCTTCCTCACCCCGGTTTTCACTCCAAACCATTTCTCGACTCCTCCTCCTCTGACCATATTTACAGGTTTTTCGTACATGCTCTTAATAGCTGTTGATAATTTCTCAGGTAATGTTGTATGCTGGGTCCTCTAATACTCTCCACAGTCTTTCCCTTTTTATCCTATCGAAAGCTTTTTCTAAGTCAATGAATGTTACAAACGCTTTCTTGTTCCATTCTATGTTTTTCTCCGTCAGCATCTTCATATGGAATATCAAGTCTGTCGTGCTTTTACCTGGTCTAAAACCGTGTTGCCATTTTCCAATTTTATCTTCAACCTTTCATCCTCAATCTTTTCTCCAAGATCCTTTCGTATATCTTACTCGCTCCTATTAACAACACTATACCTCTATAATTTCCACATTCTCTTCTATCACCCTTTTTATGTATTGGGCAGATTACTGCTTTCCTCCATTCTGTTGGTATTTTTCCTTCTTCTCATACCTTGTTGAATATCAATGTTAACCACTTAGTCATTCCGTCCCCTGTCTTGAATAACTCGTTACTGAGTCCATCGTATCCTGCACTTTTCCCGTTTCTTAACATTTTAATTGCCTCTCTCACCTCTTCTAACTGAATCAATCTGGTTTCCTCTAGTCCTTGTCTTTCTCTAGGGGCGACTCCACTATTTCCACCTCTTCCTCCTCTTCCTGTACATTCAGCAATTCCTCAAAATACTCTCTCCATCTTTCCGCTACCTCTGTCTCCTCCAGAAGCGGTTCTCCCTCTTTATTCAAAACCACATGTGTTTCTGGTTCTTTACTTGCTTTCATGTTCTTGGCCATTCCTATATACAAGTTTTCTTATGCCCTGCATATCTTCCTTCAATTCTCTTCCTATTCTGATCCATGTGGAATCTTTATTTCTTCTTTTCACATCTTCTGCATGATTTCTCGCTCTCACATATTCTCTTCTGTTTTCCCCTGTTCTTGTTTTCTTCCATTACCTATATTCTTTGTTCTTGAGTTTCACGGCATTCCTAACTTCCTCATTCCACCATACCGTCCTCTTCTTTCTTCCTCCTCCGATTTTCTTTTTTCCCATTATTTCACTTGCAACTCGATCTACTTCTTCCCTAAAGGTTTCCCAGCTCTCTTCCACAGTTTCCTGTTCTATTGACCTTCTTTCATATTCCTGAGTAATTCTTTCATTAAATTCTTCTCTAACTCCCTCCTCTCTCAGTTTCTCCAAACAGTATCTTTCTCTTACTTTCCTTCTTGGTTTATTCTCTGAATTCCACCTCAATTTCCCCAGTACCATTCTATGGTCCGAGTCTAGGGATATTGTGGGCACACTTTTCACATCCTCGAAGATTCTCTTGTCGTTTGTCAGCATCATATCAATCATTGATTTCTCCGTGTATCTCTGCTCCTCTGTACTCCATCTATACCACGTCCATTTCTTGCTCTCTTCATGTTTGAAGAAAGTGTTCATTATCGCCATATTGTTTCTAATGGCAAAATCAATCAGATGTTCACCTTCGATGTTTCTCTCTCCTATACCATGCATTCCCAGAACCGTCTCCTCCCCTTCTCTACGTATTCCTACATGAGCGTTCAAATCCCCCATAATTATTTTCTTCTCTCCTCTCACCGCATCATAAGCCTGTTGGAGTTCATCTCTAAAATATATCTTCTCTTCCATTGGTCTTCCCTGGTGTGGTGCGTATACTTGAATTATTACTCATCGTTTCTCCCTCTATTTTCAAGGTCATGGCTATAATTCTTTCACTTACTAACATTGTATCCATTACATTTCTATACATATATATATATATATATATATATATATATATATATATATATATATATATATATATATATATATATATATATATATATATATATATATATATATATATATATATATATATATATATATATATATATATATATATGTATATTCAGTAATATTTTCATTTATATATTTGTATATTTGATCTTTTACTTATCATTTATTTAAATATTTCTGTTTTACTAATTTTATTAATTTATGTATAATTGAAAATAGACTTTGTTCGTAAAGAACTTTTTTTTTTTTTTTATTTATTTTTATTTTATTTTATTTTATTTTATTTATTTATTTATTTATTTTTTATTTTAGTTTTTTTTTGCACTGATTCTGACTCAAGCATAGTTTGGCCCCAAATTTCTATGATGTCATATTTAGTGAAAATTATCTAAAAAAGTATAAAAAAAATATAGATGAGAAATGAGCCCTGTCAATGTCTGATGACTTTGTGATATTTGGATATAAGGTAAAAGAAGATAGGGGTTCGATCATCCAAAAAGTGGAAAATTGCAGCTCCGCATTCTCGTATTTGAACTCCGAAGAGCTAATTCAGGACTCTGAACACTCGAATCAGACCTTCGTTTTCCTAAAGTCCACTCTGGAAATTGTGTAACTAAAAATTTTGAGGTTTCCAGATTTGTGAAAAAAGTAGTCAAATGTGTTACGTTTAAGGTTGCTCCCTTATAACACTTAAATTATACATAATAATTAAATAATTTTTCTTAAAATGTTATTTTATAATGTCTTAATGAAATACAATATTAATTGAAATCTTCAAATCCAAAACAACATTTAAAAAAAAGTTTTGTATTAAATACAATTAAATGAATACATTTAAATTTCTTGAATGCAAATTACTTTGAAACTTTGATTTATTTAGCTTTGAAAGCATTATTTTAAAATAGATTGAAGGTGTTTGAAAATTTCAATGGAGAAATTTTAGTCAGAGGATAAGAGGTTACCTCATATATCTTCTTTTATGAAATAAAGAAACAATTCTAAACTTGTTTTCTAACATTGCAAAGATCTTTAAATTAAAGGAAATGTTTTAATTAAAAATCTCCAAACTTTTTTCTCAAATTATAAAATAATCTAAAGCTTCATTTTTGTAAATGAAATTGAGGAATTTTTTCGTTCAAAATGTGTTTTTGCAGGGAAGCCTTTGATGGGGATGTTTCTTATACAAAAGAAGTCCTCACAACCACGTTTGGACTCGAAGGAGTAACTGATGAAGATGCTCGAATAGCTCAATACGTATTTGGGATAGTGTCATACAGAGCTGTTCTTCTTGTCTCCATAAGTGAGTTTTTTCGTGTATATATATATATATATATATATATATATATATATATATATATATATATATATATATATATATATATATATATATATATATATATATATATATATATATATATATATATATATATATATATATATATATATATATATATATATATATATATATATATTATTTTTTTTTATTATTTTTTATATTATTTATATTAATATATATAATATATATATATATATATATATATATATATATATATATATATATATATATATATATATATATATATATATATATATATATATATATATATATATATATATATATATATATATATATGGGTATTTATTAGTAATTTTCTTGAAACATAATTTATCAATAATTTCAACATTTCGAGGATACACTGACCTCATTCTTCAGAAAATAAATGATTGAATAAATTCACTATACATGCATTGGAAAAAAACAAAAAAACACAAACCAATGAATAGTATCAGATTTAATAGAGTCAAAGAAGAAATTGATTTGAGTAAAAATGTTAGGAAATAAAATTGGAAGTTTAATTGGTTTTATTTGGAATTTAGTAATACATAGCACATGTAAAAAATGAAAAAATGGGGATATTTTTTTTAAAGAATTGTAATTTGAAAGGACCTGAGTCACCGTTTAGTGAGGGAGACAGGGAATATACAAAGATTCTAGCATATGTTGGTCAAGGGGTGAATTTGTCTGTGTAATAATTTCAAAACTAGTTGGGTTGATTACGGTATTGTGAGTATCGCAATGGTCCCCAATACTTGAAAGAGATGGACTGTTCAAATGCATGTTTGTTGTGACGAAAATGCCTCTGTGCTCGCTAATTCTGGTGGTGAGCTAGTGTAAAGTGCTACAAACGTAGACTTCTTTGCAGAGGTCATACGTGTACTTGTAGATCATAGAGAAGCAGTAGGCATAAGAACTTTATGGTTAATTAAGGAAAGAATCAATTGCTTAGTTGGATGAAAATACAATGCGAATATCTAGTTGCGGGTAATATATAAATATAATATATATATATATATATATATATATATATATATATATATATATATATATATATATATATATATATATATATATATATATATATATATATATATATAGATAGATAGATAGATAGATAGATAGATAGATAGATAGATAGATAGATAGATAGATAGATAGATAGATAGATAGATAGATAGATAGATAGATAGATAGATAGATAGATAGATAGATAGATAGATAGATAGATAGATAGATAGATAGATAGAAGATAGATAGAAGATAGATAGATAGATAGATAGATAGATAGATAGATAGATAGATAGATATATTGATTGAAATGTAGATAATGTTAAGATTTATGTAGGAATTTTACAACTGATTATTTTGATTAGATGCTGTATTTAAAGTCAATATAATTTTCTCATTATCATGCTATATTCATTCTAAGCCATCTTATATATATATATATATATATATATATATATATATATATATATATATATATATATATATATATATATATATATATATATATATATATATATATATATATATATATATATATATATATATAATATATATATATATATATTATATATATTTTTTTTTTTTTTTTTTTTTTTTTCAAAACATACTTTTTTTAAAAAAACTATCAAAACTACTCTAGGCATAGGCGTTAGTATCATGGTCCGATACTGTGTGCAAAATTTCAAAGTTGTGCAAACCCCCAACACCTCACAAACATTACCCCATTTTTACGTTATTCTCGATTCCAAAATCAATCTCAAAGTGTCTCAAATATAATTTACTCTCAATCTCCTGTTTACCTATGTAAGGCATACATCATATTGACACACAATCTCACACACACACATGCACAAAAATGTTATGGAAGAAGGACATTGGAAATAGATCCAAGCTGAAACGATGTAGAATATTTTCCAAAATTTGAACTTATGGAAAATTCTCAGAATAAATTTGTGTATAAACATTTATCGATAATAGCTGATAAGTTTCGTGTAAGCTATTGGGCCACTGCTGCTATAATCAATTCAGCATTAAAAGATATGGGGATAAAGAATGAAAGTAATATGTTGGATAGAAAAAGAGTTGAAAGAGAGAGGAATCGTGTTGGGATAAAGAATGCTCTCAGAATAAAATTAGAAAACTCACAAAATGAATGCATTGGTTTTGACGACAGAAAATATCAAATAAAAGAAAAGATTGAATTGAATTGGAAGAGAATTATGTTATTATAAAAGAACCAGATGATATTTGCATGACTCATGTTACACCAGATTCCGCCAAGTTAGGATGTATTAATGATGTAATAATAACTTTCTTAATTGATTCTAAAAGCGAGATTTCCCTTAAAGCTATTGTTTCCAGTCAGCACTGGAAGAGTTGGTGGAGTTTTACGACTGATTGAAATATATTTGGAAAGACTTATACCGTGGATAATTTGCCTCTTTTATGCAAGTAACTTCAATTGAGACACATATTCGAGGCAATTGATAGAGAAGCATCAGGACCAAAAACCTTTAAGGGAGCCATTGGAAATAAAATTAAAAAGATGTAATTAAGCTGGAGATAGTTAATTTTGAACTTGTAAACAGCAACCTTGGAAAAAATCCCCAAAGATATCTTTAAACAAATTAGCACTGACAAAAATTTTTGTATGAAATGTGTATTAGTATAAAATTAGGTAATATATGGCCATCATTAGCCAAGAAATCTCAAGGCGTCCTTCATCATGCCAGATGGCTAATAAAAGCAAACAGGATCTTACGGTTATACGTTTCCACAAAACATCTTAGCAAAACTCTTCAACATCTAATAAATATAATAATGAAATTTTACGCACCAAGGTGATTTCGGATAAAGTTACATCCAAAGGCAACTAATGATGCACAATTTTTGGTACCTGATGTGCCTACTTAAAGACGTGGACAAAAACATGCTATGATTATGGAGCGTGTTCTAAGAAACAACTCGTACTTTGCTCATCTTGAGAATGTATTACTTGCAATGCTAGTGGACACAAGAAAAGAGATAAGTTGTTTAACGAATTATTCAAGCTAGAGCAAGGAATTCCAATGCAAGAGTTTTTGAACTGTCTAAAACACTAAACTTTAATGCAGATGATTATTCAAAAGTTACTGATTGGGAAAAGGAAACAGTCATCCAGACTACTGTATTAAAGTATTTAACAATTGACGAAATAAAACAATTGGTAAATGAGTCAATTAACGCAGTTTTGTTTCTATGCATGCAGTAAATGCAGTTACACAAGCATCACAAGTTTAGAATTCAATTTGAAAACAAACATGATTATTTTTTGAATATAAATAGAGTCCCGAAAAGAACTTAAGGAATTAGAGAGCAAAAAACACTGATCCCAATAACTGTTTAGATTTATAAAAATTTAAATGTTAAGAGTTCGCTCGTTTTTTGTAGTTTTTTTTTGAAATTTGTATGTTAATAACTTTCTTTCATATTTTATTTATAATCTTACCCAACATATATATATATATATATATATATATATATATATATATATATATATATATATATATATATATATATATATATATATATATATATATATATATATATATATATATATATATATATATATATATATATATATATATATATATATATATATATATATATATATATATATATATATATATATATATATATTATATATATATATATATATATATATATACTCTTTCTTTTATATCTCCTCCCGTGGGCAAAGGCCCGAGGCCTACCAAATTTCACCAGAGTTGGAAAAAAACCTATCTTGGTTGATGGAGGCCGGCATGTCCAGATACACGGCGTTTGAAAATATGCAAGTCAAAGGAAGTTGGGAAAACAGAGAAAGGGAGTGTGTTCCAGACTTAACTAGTAGAGTATATGTAAGATTGAGAATAGCGGTTAAGTCAGGGGTCTGAGATTTGAACAGAAAGAATGAAACTGTGTAGAAAGGCGTATTGCACGAGCACTTCTCAATGGAGGTATGCGACGAAAGAGTTCAGAAGAACAGTGTCCGTTGTAATAGTGATAGTAAAGAGTGAGTAACGCGTAACAATATGACGGGCAGAAAGGGATTGGAGAGAGTTAGTAAGAGCAGAAGAGTTGATGACCTAGACTCCACCTTCTCAAGGAGAGCTGTATGAGTGGCACCACCCCAGATATGTGAAGTATACTCCATACAGGGGCGAACAACACCCCTATACAGAGAAAGCAACTGGGGAAGCGTGAAGTAATTCTGAAGGCACCTCAGAACACCCAACCTTTTAGAAGCTTGTTTAGAAAGAGAAGTAATTGGATCTTTCCAAGAAAGATCACGAGAAAAAGATACGCTGAGAATATTAAGAACATATGATGGTTTGAGTTGTGTGTTTTCGAAGAAGACATCATAGTTGTGGGAAAATTGTGTCGAGTGGAGAGATGAAGGAATTGAGTTTTTGAGGCATTGAAAACAACCAAGTTTTCTCTGTCCCAATTTGAAATACGTGAAAGATCAGAAGTTAATTGCTCCAAGGCTACCCTTCTCGAGTCTATCACTACTGTTGGGAGAAACGTCTTCCAAAATGAAAGGAGGAATGAAGGGCGGAGTCATCAACATAGGATTGGATAGGTGATGAGGTAATAAAGAGAATGTCATTAATGAAAAGCAGAGAAAATGTTGATGATAGGTCAAAATCCTGAGGTACACCATTATTTATAGATTTAAAGGAAGAACGGTGATCGTCTACAACAGCTGCTATAGAACGACCGAAAAGGAAATTAGAGAGAAGATCACAGAAAGAAGGATAGATATGAAAGAGAGAAGTTTAGAAATCAAAGCTTTGTGCCAGACTCAATCGAAGGTTTTTGATATGTCCAGAGCGTTTGCAAAGGATTCACCGAAATGACGAAGAGCGGAGGATCAAGAGTTAGAGAGAAGGAAAGAAGACCACAAGTAGAGGGCTTCTTACGAAAGCCATACTGGCGATCAGAGATAAGGTTGGAAGAATTGAGACGTTTCCAAATCTTCCTGTTAGAATAGATTCGATATATATATATATATATATATATATATATATATATATATATATATATATATATATATATATATATATATATATATATATATATATATATATATATATATATATATATATATATTATTTCATTTTCCCTTAAAGTTGAGGGGATATGGGTTTGTAAAGGGAATTTCTGTGTATGTCTTTGATGTGTGCGTATGTAAGAATATATCTTATACCTTACTATCAATCTCTGAGCTAATGCTAAAAGAAAGAAGACGTGTTGTTATTTTTTCTTAATTTTTCAGTTGCACAGCCCTATAATTTGACATATAATGTTAAATTATCATCCTGACTTACGTGCACACCGTAGTTTCTGGAAATTTTTTGACCCACCCTAATATATATATATATATATATATATATATATATATATATATATATATATATATATATATATATATATATATATATATATATATATATATATATATACAGTTTCATCTTTATTGATAAATCGTATGGACAGACCTCATTGCACAATTGCTGTTGATGGATCTTTGTTCGAAAATCACCCTCGCTTTAAGCCTCTCATGGAGCATTTAATTGCAAAGTTTTCTCCAGGGAAATCAGTAAGTTATTTATGAAGGGTGGTTCCTCTTTCATGATCTTCATATATGGAAAATCGTTTTACAGTACAATTTATTACGCTTATAAACCTCATAATGACTTTAAAATTTGTTTACTAAAGAAAATTGTGAGTCATAGTGTTTATTCAACGTAATTTGTTTATTTTTTCTTTTTAAATAAAATGAGTGTAAAAATCCCATTAAATGTCAATAAGTCTTTCTGTTTCTTTATGTTATTTCTATGGATTACTATTAGATCGGAAAATTTTCACCACTGCTATGCTTGTAAGTATTATACTGAATAATAATAATAATAATAATAATAATAATAATAATAATAATAATAATAATAATAATAATAATAATAATAATAATAATATTTCTCATCTATGCTTTCAACTAGGATGAAAATAAAATAACAATCATCGCTTATTCATATCGAAATATAACTGATTAATTATCCTCCCTTGCATCATGTCATAAAAATTGCCCCTTAATCAAATCATTTAATTCTCCAATATATGAAGTGTTCGGAGTTAAAGTGAACCAAATCCATGAGATTCATTTCTGAGAAAACAGATTTCAAAGTTGATTAGCTACTTTTATTTAAAATTGAAATTATTAATTAATTAACATTGAAATTAATTAACATTAATATTGAACTATGGACTTGATTCACTATTACACATAAAATATAAAAATTTTACTCTACCATGGCAATGTTAGTGCAAAATATGGACTTGGTTCACTTTAATTCTGAATCCTCAATATATATATTTCCTTTTTCTCTTTACTGCACTTCTTTCATATCAAACTTCTTCGTAAATGAGCTTACTCTATTCCAGTTCACTCTGTTTTTACATACTCTTTTTATTGCTGTCTGTCACCTGCTTATCTTGTAGTTTCTCTCTCAGATTATTCTAATTTCTTCAGATCAATTTCATTGTTCTTCTCTTAAGTATCTGAAAGTCGTATTCTCTTTTAGCCCACCATTTTGCCACCTTGTTGCTATCTGCTTAATGTGCTTTCAAGATAGTAGAAAACTTTTATTAATTGACCTCTCATTCATTCATAAAAGAAAGCAATGAACCATCCTCCGTTCTTCGGCATTTCGGTGAATCTTATGCTGTCACGCTGGAAATATCGAAAGCTTTCGATAGAGTCTGTTACAAAACATTGATTTCCAAGCATCCCTCTTTCGGAATGTATCCTTCTCTCTGTGACCTTCTCTCCGATTTCCTTTCTGGTCGTTCTATAGAAGCTGTTGTAGACGGCCAATTTTCATCTTTTAAATCTATTAATAGTGGTGTTCCTCAAGGAAGTGTTCTAACACCAACACTTTTTCTGCTTTTCATTAATGACCTCTTTGCAGTTTTCTTCACCTCCTATCCACTCCTGTGAGGTTGACTCCACACTTCATTACTCCTTTCAGTTTGAAAGGCGCCTCTCTCACCAGCAGTTAATAGACGCAAGATGGATAGCCTTGGAGCAACTGATCCTCTGATCTATGTCGTATTTCAAATTGAGGCAATGAAAACATTGTTGTTTTCAGTGCCTCGAAAACTCAATTCCTCCATCTCTACTCGATACAACCTCCACATAACTATGATATCGTCTTCGAAAACACATAATTCAAACCTTTGTCTGTTCTTAATATACTCGGCGTTTTTTTTTCTCGTGATCTTTCTTAGAAATATTTCATTATTTCTCTTTCTGAACAAGCTTCTAAGAGGCTAGGTGTTCTGAGGTGCCTTTGGAATTTCTTCACTCCACCCCAGTTGCTTGCTCTTTATAGAGGCGTTGTTCGTCCCTGTATGCAGTATGCATCACACATTTGGGGTGGTTCTACTCACATAGCTCTCCTTGAAAATGTGTAGTCTAGAGCTTTTCGTCTTATCAACTTTTCTGCTCTCACTAATTCTCTTCAATCTCTTTTCCGCCCGTCGAATTGTTGCGTCACTTTCTCTATACTATCGCTATTACAATGGACACTGCTCTTCTAACTCTCCAGTCGCATACCTCCATTGAGAAGGGCTCGTGTGACATGCCCAGTACAAAGAACAGTACAAAGTGGTTTAAAAAATGAACCTTAACAAAATGTTTAATAATAATAATAATAATAATAATAATAATAATAATAATAATAATAATAATAATAATAATAATAATAATAATAATAATCTCTTAATGATTTTTTTTTTCAGTTTAGTCTTCTGCTTGCAAAAGATGGATCAGGAAAAGGAGCTGGTCTTGTTGCAGCTGTTGAAGATAGAATTCGTAAGACAAAAGCAAATCTTACTGCAGAATAACCCAAAATATTAAACACTAAAATTTTTGCTAAATTCAGATTTGGCAATTAAAATAGAGTACAATAAATTTAAAAATTTGTAATGTACTTTGCAGTATCCTTTAAAAATTATTGTTCTTAAACTGTTATACCTTTTGACATTATTATTTTCCTGTAATATTATTTGAAAGCATAAATTTAGAAATTTGAACTTTATTCACAAAAAAGTTTATTCACAAAAACATTCTTGCTCTTCAAATTCATAAAATTTAAAAACAAGTATTTGGGGAAAAAAATGTCCACTTTTTTTAAAGTTATTAGAGACTTAATTTCTTTCCTTGTATTCAATCCTTAATTCTACTCTTTTCAATTTCATTCTTTTCGTAATCAACAACACAGAAAAAAAACGAGAATTTTAATTTTGGAATCCTTTTTATCTTGTTCTTTTTATTTAGATTTGTAGATTTCGGGATTGGGCACAAAATAATCGGTAGAAATTTCTTAAAAATATTTCTAAATTGCTGTCAGTTTAAAGACATTTATTGCGTTTCACGATTAATTTAAATATATTATTATTATTATGTCTGTCTCTAAATTAAGGTAATTAATTTCAGTTCTGAACATTATAGTTTTTCTTCTGAAAATTTCAAATTTTTTTGACTTTTGGTGTTTTACTTTATTTATAAATAAATTAATATGAAACACTATATAAAACCATATAAGCCTGAAACGAAAGGAAATTCTTTTAAATAAGTGATTTTAAAATTGATTTCAATGAACTCATCTTTTCCAAACAAAAAAAATTTTTTTAAATCAAAATCATTTGAATGAATATCTTGAAAGAATATATTATTCATTTCAAAACCTTTTGGAAACTACCAATCCAGTCCAAGGTTTGTTTTCTCAATAATGAATTGCTACTAAATTAATTTTTTTTTGATTGTCTGAGAATTAGAATTTACATTTCTAGTCTTTCCTTGGTTCATTTTTTTATTTCATTGTGTGAATTGACCCCATGTAATTTAAAAGCTTTCTCTGTCAATATGGGGAAAAAGTTAAACATTTACTTTGTGAGACATTTTGATTAATTCCAAAATTATGTATCTCATTTAAGTTTGAGATGACCAGGGAGTAATATATATATATATATATATATATATATATATATATATATATATATATATATATATATATATATATATATATATATATATATATATATATATATATATATATATATATATATATATATATATATATATATATTATATTATTATATTTTATTTTTTATTTTTTTTTTTTTTTTTTTTTTTTTTTTAAACACATCACCACCACTCACGGGCAAAGCCCTATTCAAGGAGGGGGTGTTAAAAGAATAAAAATGAAAGTAAATAGAGTACAAAATCCAGAAAATAAAAACCACCCCTACAGTACCCACCTAACGCAAATTTCTCAGGTGGGCGCAGACGCGGGCTTTAAAGAAATTGAGATTAAATGCAGAGGGAAATACAGAAGATGGAAGAGAGTTCCACAAGACAGAGGTGGCAGGAAAGAAAGAGGCACCACAGCGGACAAGCCTGGAGTTGCCTATGTCCACGCAAAATTGATGCGCGGACATTGCACCCCTTGTGCTGCGAGGACGCCGTAAAGGTGGAGGTACACGGGTGGATAGTTCCCTCGAGCATTTGCCACTGTAGTACCTATAGAAAAGTGACAAGGCACCAACATCACGTCGCAAAGATAAAGAATCAAGAGAATTAGAAAGAGCGGGACAGTTTATAAGTCTTTTAGCCTTTGACTCAACCCTATCCAAAAGACGGGTGAAACCTGAGCCACCCCAGATATGAGAGCAGTACTCCATACAAGGGCGGATGAGACCCCTGTATAATTGGAGTAACTGCGAGGAAGGAAAAAATTCTCGCAGTCTAAACAGAACTCCCAGCTTCTTTGAGGCCGCCCTAGCAACCATTGTGATATGAGGTTTCCAAGGCATTTTTTTGTTTATGTGAAGGCCAAGGATGTTTATATTGTCAACAGGAGAGACGGGAGAACCATCGAAAGAAATAGAAAAGTTAGTAGGTGTCTTTGAGAGAGAGATTTCTAGAAGTTGAGTTTTTAAAGAGTTGAATTTCACAAGGTTGAGACGACCCCACTGGGAAATTCTATCCAGATCTGCAAGAATGGAATCGGAAAGATGTAGACGAGAAGCAACTCTAGATGCAAAGGAAGGAGCAGATTTGAAATGAGTAGAAGAATGGAGGGTTGAGTCATCGGCATATGAATGTATAGGGTTAGATGAACAGCTGAGAAGATCATTAATGAAAAGTAAGAATAGAGTAGGAGATAAGACAGAACCCTGAGGAACATATATATTGTTATATATATTGTTAGAACATATATATATATTGTTAGAACTTTTTCTAGTTAATCAAAACCTCTAACACAATCAGAACATTAATTTGTAACATAAATTGACATTTTATATTTAAGTACAATAAAAAGCAAAATGGTAAAAAATACAAGCACAGGCTTACCTTTAAACAGAGAATATATTACAAAGATCCGTATAAATACCCTTTCTGTAGAAAAGATGTCCTCAACCCTATATACGAAATCGTTGGTCCCAGTGTTCTGTCGTAGCTTCAAGAACTCCAAATCTACTAACATTCAGGGAAAAAGTTAAAATATGGCAGTAGTAGAATCTTTCAATTATTAATTGAGGCGTAGCTATAATTACTCAGCTCATTAAGGAAAAACAGAAGTTAAATAAGTAGTTTCATAAACAAGCCCATCAATGTCTCAATTAGGTTCAGCTCGCTTAGCAATAAAATCAAAAGCCAGACTTTGATGTTTATCTTGCCAACAATAGTTAACACAATAATAATAAGAACAACTAAATTACTAAGAGTTATGAATTGTCATTGGGACTGACTATAATAGACTTACTAATAGACTGACTATTAGAGTCTCAAAAGTACGACTGTTTATTAGACTTTCAAAAGAACGATTGTTTATTAGATTTTCAAAAGAATGACTGTATTACTTTCTTTCCAATCGTGCACCTCTGTGAGTGTGCGGTTGGTTTTTACTTATTATTTACAATGACGTGGTCTTTTTTAAAGAATTAACAAATTAGGACTTTCACATTACACTTTTCCATTTATTCTCAGAATATGCTTACTCACACATACTTCTAAATTAATTTTAACACACTCCCACAATCAATAATAGCCAAGGTTTACCTTTGGTAGACGGTTACACAA
>SEYY01000731.1:157034-164534 GCA_009176605.1 Armadillidium nasatum
CGAAGGACGAAGGACTAAGAGTTAGAAAGAATGGAAAGGAAATCACCAGTAGAGTGTTTCTTACGAAAGTCATACTGGCGATCAGAGTTAAGATTAAAGGAATTAAGGTGTTTCCAAATCTTCCTATTATGGATAGATTAAAAAAAAATTAGAAAGAATTGAGGTTAACGAAATAGGACGATAGTTAGAGGATTGAGAGATGCCCTTCCCTTCTTCGGCACAGGCTGAATGAGCTTACGTTTCCAGCAAGAAGGGAAGGTCGAACTGGAAAGACAGAGATGAAATATTTTTCCAAGGCAGGGTGCAAGCACGGACACACAAGTTTTGAGAACCGCAAGAGGAATACCATCAGGACCGTACGCCTTCTTAGTGTTAAGCTAAGAGAGAGAGAGAGAGAGAGAGAGAGAGAGAGAGAGAGAGAGAGAGAGAGAGAGAGAGAGAGAGAGAGAGAGAGAGAGAGAGAGAGAATTGACACCTTTAGAAGAAATTACAATATTAGGCATACATGAATTGGAGGAATAGCTCCAGAATCATCTAAAGTTGAATTAGAGGCAAAAGTTTGAGCGAAGAGTTCAGCTTTAGAAGAAGGTAAAATAGCAGTTGTGTCATCAGAAGAAACTAGAGGAGGGAAAGAGGAAGAAGCGAAGTTAGAGTTAACATATTTTGCAAAATGCCAGAAAGGCCGAGAGGAAGAGGAACCAGAAAGATATTTTCATTTTCGATGGAGAAAAGAGTTTTTGATATCACGAAGAATAGATTTTGCGAGATTCCGGGATATAATATAAGTTGAATGAATTTCTGGAGTTTGAAGACGACGGTAATTCCTGAAGGCAGCATCCCTGCGACGGATAGCATGAGAACAAGTAGAATTGAACCAAGGATTGTTTGGTTTAGTTGAAGGGAAAGAAAAAGAGTGTACGCCTCCATTCCCGAAAGAATTACGTCTATTATGCGTTCTGCACACTCCGAGAACTCCTCCCACAGAAGCAATAGTCATTCCACGGGATATCAAAGAAGTACGACGGCAAGTTCGACCATCTTGTACCGAAATGCCACGAAAGTTTCCTCGCACTAGGATCAAGTCTTTCTTGCGGGAGACTTGAAAGAATAGAATAGGATACAGAGGTGGATAGAGTTTGACAGTATAAGGAGAAGGATTATAATTTAGAAAAAAGTCTAGAATGTTGGGTTCATCTGCAAGACGATCAGGGATACGAGTACGAAGCTGCATTAACTGCTCCAGGTCGTTTTGGATAGCGAAATGGAAGGTGCATTCACCGGCTGTATCATGAGAGGTAGAAGGAAACTACCGGTGAACATTGAAATCACCTAATATGATGATATCGGAGTATGTAGAGCAAGAATGAATGTGCTCTATTTTGGAGTTTATATAGTTAATGAAATTTTATGGCCAGTAGAATTAGGAGATAAATAGGCAGAACAAATAAATTTAGTAATAGAATTGCAAGAGAGCTTAATTAAGTCACAAACAGCTTTGTTTTATTTTAATTTTTTTAATTAAATGTTTAATTTTAATTACAAATGCACAAATGATGTAGCATTAATAAAGTGTTTAATTCTTTTTAATATTAGTTAGTTATTACAAACTCATCGACTCTCCATACCCTCTTACTTTCCTTTGTGATGTCTGTGGTTTCTTGTAAAATATCTTTGATAATTAAATGGTTATTAAAAGATGGTTTTAACGTTCGATTCGCAACCACAGAAAATATCCTGTGACACCTATGACAAATGTCGAACTGTCTTTCTCCCAATGCCCAAGCCTTTTCTTCTCATGAAAGCATGTTATGTCACAAGAGAAGCTTGTCTCTTATTGGATGATTTGAAAGCCGTTCTTTTATGACATTATTATTTCAAATGCAATATTTGTTAATTTTTTTTAACAAAAACTTAATTAATTATCTAGTAACCTAGAAATATCAAGGGTTATAACAAAGATACAATCTACGTAATAAGCCATTAAGAAAAACAAGCAATGTTCCTAAAGAGAGAATATCGAAGTAATTACAGCATCTTTATTGGCCACAGGGGGCAGGAGGTGTACCAACTTTACTTCAAATTGTTTTTCCTCTGGTCAAAATTTTCAACATTTGAAAGTACTTGACAATTTTGCCCATAGTCCTTGGTAATTAATAAACTGAAATTAATCCTAGGAAAGCAAACATTTATTTAATCCTGAAAATTGTGAGCATATCACAGCAGATTTTTTTTTAAATGTTTGCCTTTTCATTTTAGCTTTTGCTATTATTACCAGACTCAGCTTTCAGTAATTCCAACTGAGATTTAAGCTCTAGAACATTAATCTTAGTTCCGTGAAGAAGGTCTTTCTCTATTGGAACTTTTCAGACGAATTTCTCTGTACTTATTACATCTTTCCTCATTTGGCACTGAATTTGCCAGGCGAGTCAGCTTACTTCTTACTGCTTAACTAACAGGTACCTGAAGATCTTTAATTTTCGAGAACTTTTCTGTTTCCACGTTGAAACTCTGGATACATTTCTAAGAACTAATTCCTTTCTTTAGTTCTGAGGGCCAGAGTTTCATTTTCCCTTTTCTTTCGTACTCTACGCAGTTCTAAAGAGAGACAAAAAGGATCTTTGTCTTTAAATTGTGCCAGTATGTCTGTTTCTTTTTCTTTAACAATACCCACCATTTCCCGAGTGGGATATATTGACGTCATTACAAGACCTTTATTGGCCGCAGGGGAGAGGAAGTATGCCAACTTTACTTCATATATATATATATATATATATATATATATATATATATATATATATATATATATATATATATATATATATATATATATATATATATATATATATATATATATTTATATATATATATATATATATATATATATTATATATATATATATATATATATATATATATATTAGAGTGGACCGGATAGTAATTTTTTACTATCCGCGGATGCGGATGCGGTTGCGGATATTCAATTGCGGATATCCGCAGATGCGGATGCGGATGCGGATGCGGATAGTTTAATTTTTTAAGAGTTTTTGCCATAGATTCTTGGAATTTTAAATATAATATCCAGAATCTATGTTACCAGGGTGTGGGACGGGGACCCAACTCTTGAACATCCCACCAACCTCTTTTCCCAACCTCCACCCATTTGGAAATTCAGTATTAAATTCACACTTCACAGTTTCACATATTCCATTTGAAGTTAATAATTGGTAAGTTATTTTCTAGAAATAAAAGCTTTTGGGCTCTTTCAGGTGAAAGTTTGGTTCGCTTTTCGTCGTAAATGAGGCCTGCTCCACTGAAAAGACGCTCACTAGCAACACTAGTTGAAGGACATGCTAAATAAGTCCTTACCAGCTCAGCAAGAAAAGGGAAACTTTTGCAATTATCTCTCCACCAAACCAGTTGGTCTTTATCTGCCTCCAAACGTGGGAGTTTCAGATAATTTTCAATAATCGATATTGTATCCTTTGACACTTCTGACTGTGATTCTTCATCGCTGCTGGAAGCTAGAAGATCTTTTCATTGATTTAGCAATGCTTAAGCTAACAGATTTTGTTTCTTTTATATCTGAGAGCTTTTGCTTTTTCTTGAAAGGCGTTATTTTAGCTGTTTCTATCATCTCATCGCATAAGCATCCTAATTTGATTTTAACATTCTGAGAAACAAGTGGTTTAAAAAATTTTGTTTTGTACCTAGGATCTAAAAAGGTTGCAATTGTATAAGCATCATCATTTTCCAGGTTTTCAAATCTGTCGTTCATCTCCTTCATTAATGTTTCAGTCATCCTTGAAACTCCCTTAGACTTAATAACATTTGTTAACACAACTTTCAATGTTGAAACAAGTGGTATCACATCTGACAAACATGATTCAGCTGAACTTGTTAATTCAATGCAAGGACTTTGTTAATTTGTTAATTCTTCAAAAGGCTTAAGGATATTAATACAATTATTTAAAATGTCATTTTCGTCAGCTGTTAGAGGCTTTATTTTTGTGCTGCTTGAAGCATAAAGGCAAATGGCCTCATTAATTTCGCTCATCCTCTCAAGCATATGCAAACTACTATTCCAGCGTGTTTGAATATCTTGCATGACAGAAAGTGGACGAACATTTAATCTTGTTTGTATTTTCTTCAGCTCATTTTGGGCTACAACGGAGTGATTGAAATGCGTAGCAATTAATCTACATTTGGTTATTAAATCGGATACACATTTTTGACTCATAATGGAATTTTTAACTACTATCTGAGTTTGGTGTGCAAAGCAATCTACATTTTTCACTATTGCCTGAGAAAGTGCTCTTTTTATATTTGTTCCCGAATCCCTGACTACGCAGTGCACTTCATTTAATGAAATCTTCCATTTTGTCAGCATCTTTTCAAATACAGTTTCAAGATAGTCGCCTGTATGGCGCTCAGAAAGAGGTTCTGCATTCAATACAAAGTTTTGCCTTTGAAAGTTTTTATCGATTGCATGATACGTAATTTTTTACTATCCGCGGATGCGGATATCCAATTGCGGATATCCGGATCCGGATCTATAATATATATATATATATATATATATATATATATATATATATATATATATATATATATATATATATATATATATATATATATATATATATATATATTTAAATTTTTATACGGGGAGGGAAGTACCGCTCCCGAGGGGGATGAGATTACCTACATTGGGTATATAGGGTGTTGAGGGTACGCACCATTTTGCGCTCATTTCCAAATTCTTCTACACGGAATAGACTTCCTTCACACGCATAAAACATTATTACAGACACACATCCTTTAAAAAAAATAAACAATAAACATGGCGTCCACAAGAGTAATCCTCGGAGAAGCCCCGACCGAGGGGCGGCTTCCAAAAATAGCTCATCATCCACCCCTTCCCACGTCACAACTTGGGAGTTGTGGCCTCCGGTGGTGAGGTTGGCGTCACCAGGGTTCCGCAGACGACTTGACCTGATGCACCGTCTATTATTTTCATTAATTTCGGCAACATTCATTATCTCTTTTCTAATTTACACTTTGTCGAACACCACCTTTCTTCTTCTAAACCACATCTCTTGTTCTTAGCTGAAACTCAGGTATCTGAGTGTTCTGACATTAAACTCTACTCTGTTTCCTCCTACTGACTCTATCCTCAATTTTCAGCCATAGGCGGTTGCTGTGCATACGTGAGCAACGATGTTGTTTGTTCATGTGTCTCTAATTTGCAGTCTTCCTAATTTTCCACCTTGTGGCTTAAGCTCTCTTGCCAGTCTACGACTAAATTCATTTGTGCTGTTTATTTATCTCCCAATTCTACTGACTATCCAAAATTCTTCGACTATCGAAATTCCAAAAGAGAACACATCCTCTCTTCTTCTCCATTCTCGGAAATCATCATATTAGGTGATTTCAATGTTCACCACCACCAGTTGCTTTCTTCTAGTTCTCATGATGCAGCTGGTGAACGTACTCTCCATTTTGTTATCCAAAACTATCTTGAGAAGTTGGTGCAGCTCCTTACTCATATATTTTTAATCGTCTTGGAGATGTACTCAGAATTCAAGACCTTTTTCTAACTTTTAATCCCTCTCCTTTTACTGTCAAACTCTATCCACTTTTGGGTTCCTCAGATCACCATCTTATCTCTGTATCCTCTTCTATTTCTTCAAGTCTTCCGCAGGAAAGACCCCCTTCTATTGAGAGGAAACGTTTGTGGCATTTCGGTGCCGCAAGCTCGTCGAACTTGCGGGCGTACTTCTTTGATTTCCCATGGAATGATTATTGCTTCCCTTGGAGTATGCAGAACGCATCACTGAGGTGATTCTCTCTGGCATGGAGGCGTACATTCCATATTCTTTCCCTTCTGCTAAACCTAACAAACCTGGGTTTAACTCTTCTTGTGCTCGTGCTATTCGCCGCAGGGATGCTGCCTTCAGGGATTACCGTCGTCTTCAAACTCCTGAAACTTATTCAACTTATATTTCATCCCGGAATGGTGCAAAATCTATTCTCCGCAACACCAACTCTTTTATCCTCCGAAAATCCAATAATCTTTCTGTTTTTTCCTATTTCACGCTGTTTCTGTCATTTTCTAACTTTTCTCTTTCATCTTTACCTCTTCTAGTATCTTCTGACGGCACAAATGCCGTTTTATCTTCTTCTGAAGCAGAACTCTTCAGTCAAACTTTTGCCTCTAATTTATCTTTAGACGATTCCGGAGCTATTCAATCCCCTTCAACTCATTTATGACTAAAATTAAAATTTATTATAAAGACGTCATTCCTTCTCTCTCTGAGCTTAACACAAAGAAGACGTACTGTCCCGATCGTATCCCTCCTACGGTTCTCAAAACTTGTGCTTCCGAGATTGCACCATGCTTTGATAAACTATTTTGTCTCTGTGTTTCTACTACTGTCTTCCCTTCTTGCTTGAAACGTGCGCTCATTCAGTCTGTCCCGAAAAAGGGGGATCCGTCTGAACCCTCCAACTACCGTCCCATTTCTTTGACTTCAGTTCTCTCTAATGTTTTCGAATCTATCCTTAACATGAAAATTTGGAAAAATCTCAATTCTTGTAATTCTAATCGCCAGAATGATTTTCGTAATAAACGCTATACTGGTGATTTTCTTTCCCTTCTCTCTGACTCTTGGTAGTCCACTCTTCGGCATTTCGGTGAATCTTTTGCTATTGTCTGGGACATACGAAAGTTTTCAATAGAGTCTGTCTGATTTCTAAACTTCCCTCTTTCGGAATCTATACTTCTCTCTGTGACCTTCTCTCTGTCATTTCTGGCCGTTCTATAGCAGCTGCTATAGTCGTCACCGCTCATCCTTTAAACCTATTAACAGCTGTGTTCCTCAGGGTTCTGTCCTATCCCCAACACTTTTCCAATTTTTCTTTAACGACCTTCTCTCTATTACTTCATTACCTATCCACTACTATGCTGATGACTCCACCCTTCATTACTCCTTCCTGTTTGAAAAACGCCCCTTCCAGCAGCAGCTAATAGACGCAAGGAGAGTAGCCTTGAGCAACTATCCTCTGATCTTTCACGTATTTTAAATTGGGGCATAGAGTTTTTCGGCACCGAAATGCCACAAACCTTTCCCAGCAATAGGCAGGGGTCTTTCTTGCGGAAGACTTGAAAAGATAGAAGAGGAAACAGATTATAGATATAAGAAGGTGATAAGTAAGACTCAGAGGTGGACAGAGTTGAACAATGCTCGTTAAATGATTAGAAGTAGAGAAAATGTCTAGAATTTTAGGTTCGTCCTCAAGTTAATCAGGTGTACGAGTATGCAGCTGCATGTATAGAGAAATGAAAGACAAATCCACAGGCTATATGTGAGAACGTGAAGGAAGCCATTGTCGGAGGTGAAATTGAATTCACCTAAAATGATGATCTGAGAAAGGAGAAGAAAAGAAAATGTGCTATATTTTTGGGCTTAGATAGTCAAAGAATTTAAGATAGTCAACTGAG
>SEYY01000732.1:19094-26594 GCA_009176605.1 Armadillidium nasatum
TTAGGGAGAGTTTGTTGAAAAAGAAAAAAAAAAAAAACCGAGTGTGGTTTTTAATAGGATTTTGAAAGTGTTATTCATAGCAACGGTTGGAAGCTAGGAATAGACTTAACAAAAGCTTTGGACCTATAAAGTTAGTGTTGCTTATAAGATACGGAGCTCAGGAGAAAGCTCAGTAGTTTTGTTAGATAGTAATTGAGTCCTGTATACAAGTTTGGATCTTTTACCTGAAAAAGTACTGAAATGCTTGAGCTTGTATAATGTAGAGCTCAGAATATGATTTGTGGTTTGCATATTAATTAGAGTAGGGACGTGGGAGTGAAGGAAAAATATGCACCATATCAAGATTTTAAATTTTTTTTTTTTCATCAACAAAGTAGTTAATGTTTGAAATGGTTTGCTTCAGGACGTAATAACTGTAGTAGTAATTCACCTGTAACTTATAAAAATAGACTGAATAAGTATATGAAATATATGGGTAACATTTAGTTAATACGTATTTTATTTTTTACATTCCATGTCCTGGGTAGTGGTTGTAGTTTAAAAGGAAAAAAAATTGTAAATTGACTTTACTGGGGATTGACAACTAGAGCTCAGATACTTATTACAACAACAACAACAAAATCATTAAAAAAATCATTAAAAAAATTATCTTCAAGATAAATAATTGAACAAGTTACCTACCCATTTATTTTTTAAAAAAAAATAATTAAATAATTATATACAATGAACTCAATATTTTTAAATAGTATTTTCAAAACATAAAACCTCCTTTCCGAAACAGAAACAAAAATAATATCTGGAATTCCTGCCGGACCCGAATTCCGGTAAGCCTCTATTAAAATTTTCTAAATTAAATAAACATAAAACAAAAAACAGAAAGACGAGTCCATTTCAAATAATTGCCATAAAAATAGGAAGGAAGTAAAACAAGAAGAAGAAATAAGAAGCAAAACAGAAATAAAAATAAAACAAAGAAAAAAAAGAAAGAAAAAAAAATCTCGTTTCGCTTATGTGCATCTGTCAACATTTTTGTTCTTCGGAGTAAAACGTGTACGTATATGTGGGTATCACCACCACGTTATGTGTACTTTAAAGATTCACATGTAAACTACATATGTAAGCGAGCTCTGCAACATTTATTTGGCATTAACTGCCAATTATGGCTCTGCTCAGTGCCACATGCGTCCTGCTGGCTGTTTAAACCCTAAAACTAACGCATATATATATAGGATATATATATATATATATATATATATATATATATATATATATATATATATTATATATAATATTATTAATAATATATACTATAATATATTATATATATATATATATATATAGTTGATGGGTGGAGTGGGGTTGTAGCACAGCAAAACTGAAATTGTCGTCAGTATAAGGAAGTAAAAGGCATCATTTTAGGGGCTTTCTTAAATGCATCGAGTGAACATTTGACAGATGTAAATTCAAAATCTTACAAATGATAACAGACGAAGGGGAGGGAGAGAGGGAGAGGGAGGTGAGAGAAGGAGAGGGGGAGGGAGTCTTCTGAGTTTGGAAGATTAAATTTAATTCATTCATTCAATTTCACTCATCTCTTAACCCATCCTAAGTCTAACAATTTCCCTTTTCCTAACTCAACCTAAGCCTAACAATTTCACTCATGTCTTTAACCCAACCTAAGCTTTATAGAGTGAAAGTTCCTCAGCAATACCTAATCCTATTCCAAAATATATTCAAAAATATTTCCATGCATTGAAGCACCACCTCCATATTAAAAGCGTGTGTTGGAAAAGTGTTGGAAACTTCATAAAGTCAGGAAGCAATAATTTCAAACATTGAAACTATATTGCACCACACCACTGTCAACACTACTGATGTTTTTAGAAAAAACAACAGTTTACAGACGATCCATAACAAGAGGATTCAAAATATAGCTTTCTTTATTTCACATAATTTGAATAACAACAAATATACGTTTGTTTCCAGAAATATTTTTATTTTATTTATCAAATAATTTAATAGATTCATTTAACCCCTAACGGATTGTGCAACTACGAAACTAGAAGGGAAGTTATATATATATATATTATAGTATATATATATAATATATATTATATATATATATATATATATATATATTATATATATATATATATTATAATATATATATATATATATATATATATATATATATTACCTTGAGCCATGTTGATGCAAAAACTCCCTTATCGTATCCCTGACCGTCTTGGATATGAACCCAACATACTTTGATTCTTTTCTTAACCTCTTATCCGTTCTCCTCTATACTGTTAAACTCTTTCCTCCTCTGGTTTCATCCGATCACCTTCTTATTCTCCGTTATCTTTTTGTCTCTTCAAGTCTCCGCAAGAACGGCCCCCGCCTTCGCGAGGAGACGTCTCTGGCACTTCGGTGCTGCTAACTGTCAGACTTGCGGTTGTACTTTCCTGAAATCCTGGAATTATTATTGCTTTCGTGGGAGGGTCCCTCGGAGTGTGCCAAGCGTAGACCGAGGTGATTCTCTCTGGCTTGGAAGCGTACATTCCATATTCTTTCCCTGCTACTAAAACCTAACAAACCTTGGTTTAACTCTGCTTGTTCTCGCGCTATCCGCCGTAGGGATACTGCCTTCAGAGATTACCGTCGTCTTTCAAACTCCTGAAACTCATGCTACTTATATTTCATCCCGGAACGTGCAAAATCTTATTCTTCGAGATACCAAAAACTCTTTTCTCCGCCGCAAATGCATAATCTTTCTGGTTCTTCTTCATCTCGCCCTTTCTGGCATTTCGCAAAAAAAATGTCCAACTCTAACTTTGCTTCTTCCTCTTTCCCTCCTCTAGTATCTTCTGATTGCACAACTGCTGTTTACCTTCTCTAAAGCTGAACTCTTGCTCAAACTTTTGCCTCTAACTTTACCTTGGACGATTCCGGAGCTATTCCTCCTCTATCAACCCCCTCCAACTCTTGCCTACATTGTAATTTTTTTAAAGATGTCATTTCTGTCTCTCTGAGCTTAACACTAAGAAGGCGGTATGGCCTGATGGTATTCCTCCTGCGGTTCTTCAAACTTGTGCTTCTGGCTTGCACCCTGCCTTGGTAAACTATTTCGTCTTTGCCTTTCTACTTCGATCTTCCCTTCTTGTGGAAACGTGAGTTCTTTCAACCTGTGCCGAAGAAAGGGGGACCCTTCTCTACCCTATAACTACCGTCCAATTCTTTAACCTCCGTTCTTTCTTAAAGTTTTCGAATCTATCCTTAACAGGAAGATTTGGAAACATCTCAATTCTTCCAATCTTATCTCTGATCGCCAGTATGGCTTTCGTAAAGAACTTTTTACTGGTGATCTTCTTTTCCTACTTTCTGACTCTTGGTCCTCCGCTCTTCGGGGTTTCGGTGAATCTTTCAATGTGGCGCTAGACATATCGAAAGCTTTCGATAGAGTCTGGCACAAAGCTTTGATTTCCAAACTTCCCTCTTTCGGAATCTATCCTTCTCTCTGTGACCTCCTATCTAATTTCCTTTTGGTCGTTTATCGCAGCTGTGTAGACGGCCACCGTTCATCCTATAATCTAAATGTGTGTTCCCAAGTTTTCCTTTCTCCAACTCTTTTTCTAATTTCATCAATGATTTCTCTCTATTTACTTCGTCTCCTATACACTCTTGCCGTGACTCCACCCTTCATTATTCCTTTCAATTTGAAAGACGTCCCTCCCAACAGCAGTTATTAGACGCAAGAAGGATTGCCTTGGAGCAACGGACCTCTGATCTTCTCTCATTTCAAATTGGGGCAAGAAAACATGTCTTCAATGCCTCAAAAACTCAATTCCTCCTCTTTTAACTCGACACAATCTTCCCACAACTATACATTTCTTCAAAAAACTCACTCAACCCTTCATCTGTTCTCAATATTCTCGGTGTTTCTTTTTCTCTATCTTTTTGAAAGATCACATTATTTTCTCTCTCTAAACAAGCTTCTAAGAGGTTGGGTGTCTTGGCGCCTTCAGTTTTTTTACGCCACCCTAGTTGCTTGCCTGTATAGGGTGTTGTTCGCCCTGTATGGAGAACCCTCGCATATCGGGTGGGTCCACATAAAAGCTCATCTTGAAAGGTGGAGTCTAGGCTTTCGTCTTATCAACTCTCCTGCTCTACACTAATTCTCTCCAATCTCTTTTTCCCGTCGAATTTTGTCACTCTCTCTATACTATCCTTACAATGGACATTGCTCTTCTGAGCTTCACGTTCGCATACCCCTCCACTGGAGGCGCTGAGTTGACACGTGTTTCTACACAGTCTCATTCCTTTCTCTGTCCAACTCTCCACCCCAACTTAACGCTTTTTGCTCATTCTTAATTTACTCTATTTGGTAAAAGTGAACACACTCCCTTTATCTGTTTTCCCAACTTCCTTTGACTTGCACACTTTTAAACGCCGTGTATCGGGTCACGTCGGCCATTAGCGACCCCGAATCCGATTGCTTCCCAAACCCGGTGGATATTTGTGGGCCTTTGGCCTTTTCCCACCGGAGGAGACATAAAAAAAAAAAAAAAAAAAAAAAAAATATATATTATATATATATATATGTATATGAACTCCGGAACATATTTAACGGAATAACACAAGTACGTTTAAACAGTAGAGCAGCCAACAAAGTTAACAACACTTAACCAATGTGCAGTAAACACTATATCTATTCCGGGTGCATATCACTCAAACTGCAGTACAGACTATTTTCTGTCCGAGGCAAAACGAGCATTTCATTTGCCCTTGAATGTATGAAGAATGGACAGATATATTGCAAAGTAAGAGAAATTTGCCACCAGGGCCTTCACATTATTGGAAACAGATCTCTCCCAGATACAAGTGACAGATACTGGGTTCCAACTGTGCCCATTTTCAACCGTACATTTCGAAGAAAATTGCACAAGGCTGGAATGACTACTAGAAGGTCTGCCCCTGATGCTTTTCTTTCAAGGGTGCTTCGGGTTGCCAGCTTGGTTTGTACAAGTTTATGAATATTGGACAATGACCCAATGAAGTAACGTATTCTTCAATGATGAGTCTCGGTTCGTACTACATATACCAGAAGGACGTCAGCGAGTTTGGAGATGTCCACGAGAGTACCTTGCCTCTTGCAACATTTCTCCAAAAGTCCATTCGGAGGCGGCTCTATGATGAAATGACCTGACCTAAATTAGTAGCCTCACGAAGTTACATATTAAATTCTGGATAGAGGGACTTTACCGTCAAAAAGATATGTGGACGATATCCTTCAGGGATACCAAAGTTTGGGATACGTGATGTATCTTGCACCATTCATTTATGACACATTTTTATTACCCATATGATAATACCAGATTAATCACTACAGCCGTAGTATACTTGTAATTAGAATAGGTGGGAATACCTCTACACCTACTTGCAAAAAAAAAAAAAAAAAAAAAAAAAAAAAAAAAATAATTTGAATATCATAAAACATATTTGGGATATATTGGTTAATCGTGTCGGAGACACCACAGCACATTCTCAATCGACACTCAGAGAGCTGACGGGAGCTCTGATTGAGAAGTGAGTTGGACAACGTACTACAATTCCACGGAACGGTTGATGTAGAGAGGGCCTGATAAGGAACTACATGCTATGTCCTCTACACACTATGCTAATTAAAGTTTATATATATATATTATATATATATATATATATATATATTATATATATATATATATAATTATATATATATTATATATATATATATATAATCAAGTTAATCTAAGATATTAGTTGATGTTAAAATGTGAAGGATAAAAGAAGTTTAAAGGTTTAAAAGAAAGAAAGAAAGAAAAAAAAAAACTTAATTGATGAATTCGCAGCACGCATTTTCCCCTCCACAGTTCGGGTCCAAGAGAACAATAAATAAGAAGGAGAGTCTTACCCAAAGATTCGATTATATTATCTGGGCGTTTCATAATGAATAAGAAAGTTCGAACGTAACTCATTCGAAACTTGCCTTTTTTTCCCCTACTTACACACACACACATACACGCACGCACACACACGCATATATATATATATATATATATATATATTATATATATATATATATAATATATATATATATATATATATATATATATATGTACCTTATTCAAAGAGGGGCATCAGACATAAATAATAAATCCCACGTAATATCATCCCTAAACTAGAGTTCTGGGTTGATTGCAGAAGCAAAAATTAAAGTGAAAGGGATTTTTTTTTCAGTGTTAATTAAAAGAAATGAAAGAGTATTCCACAGAAAAGTTATAGCTGGAAAGAAAATACTACATCGAACATCGAAGTTCCTTGACATGTAGTAAAAGGATGCCTTTAAGGTTGTAGAATGCTATCTCTGTTATATTACTTATATACAGAAGAGTTATGGAGGTAAACAAAAAGTGTTTCATGACTAATCTTCACCAGATCTTCACCAGATCTTCGCCAGATCTTCACCAGATCTTCGCCAGATCTTCACCAGATCTTCACCAGATCTTCACCAGATCTTCGCCATATATTCACCAGATCTTTTACCAGATATTCACCAGATCTTTCACCAGATCTTTCACCAGATCTTTTACCAGATCTTTCACCAGATCTTCACCAGATCTTTCACCAGATCTTCACCAACAGGTCTATAAGTTCTCTATATGTTCTTTTCCTGAGTCTATTTTGGTGGGATAGCCTTCAAGTTGTGGGGTTCAAGGGGAGGAAACAAGACCTCATTTTCAATTTTTATTATTTATCCCAAAATTGAGTATTTCAGCGTTTCACACACTCTTTCCTGACAAAATTTCCTTTTCCTTCTGGGGTTTAGGAGTTCGGAGACCTCTTCTCTTCCTCCTATCTGTTAGACTCACTCAGTTAGAGAGATCTTTCCTCTCACTTTATTCTACTCTAAATCTTTATCCTTTGAACATTTGAAGACTCTGTATTTCCCATCACACTCTAAGCACTGTTTATGCATAAATAAAATTATACATTATTGAGCACAAGCCTGTACTTAATAAGGACATATCTTTTACAAGATTCAATACCATTTTAATATTAAGAACGGGTATCTAAGACACTTTTATTATGTAACCAGCTTGCATTATTTATCTGCTGCTGATCAGTAACAATATGATTAAAATACTGTTAATCATTCATAGCAAAAAAATAATCTTATATTCTGCGAATCCTATAAATATTCTGTTTTGATGTCTCCTTGGTTTTAATATAATATAATCTTATATATAAGGTAATTATTAGTAGGTGTGTATTTATATTATTTTTCATACTAAACTACTAAATATATATATATATATATATATATATATATATATATATATATATATATATATATATATATATATTATATATATATATATATATATATATATATATATATATATATTATATTATGTTTGTCATACTATAATTTATTTCCTGTTTTTCATAAAATTATTTTTT
>SEYY01000732.1:39094-41594 GCA_009176605.1 Armadillidium nasatum
CTCTCTCTCTCTCTCTCTCTCTCTCTCTCTCTCTCTCTCTCTCTATCCTATCTATCTATCTCTTCTCTTTCTTTTCACTTCGTTTACAAATCGCTTCTCGGTTGCGATAATAAGGTTGTAACTCAATAACATTTCTAATGTTGTAAAATTGATAAGAGAAATATATAATATATATATATATATATATATATATATATATATATATATATATATATATATATATATATATATATATATATATATATATATATATATATATATATATATATATATATATATATATATATATATATATATATATATATATATAGAGAGAGAGAGAGAGAGAGAGAGAGAGGATTTACAGAAAAAGAACAAATGGAGAAAGAAAAATACAAAGGAAAAATGTGACAGAAAAAATGTAAAATAAATAGATAAAAGAAGTAGATATTTTAAAGAGTCAGAAATGGGTAATGGGTCGGTGTCGATACGTTTGTACCCAGCTTGCTATAGGTTCTTTAATACAAAACATCTGGTTCATCATAACGTCCTCTCTCTCTCTCTCTCTCTCTCTCTCTCTTTCTCTTACTATATATATATATATATATATATATATATATATATATATATATTATATATATATATATATATATATATATATATATATATATATATATATATATATATATATATATATATATATATATATAATATATATATATATATTGTTTTTTGAGTTGCCATTTTGTTACTTTTGCTTTCAGTTTTTCTAATTCATTCTCTGTCTGTCTGTCTGTATGTTGTATGTATGTATGTATGTATGTATGTATGTATGTATGTATGTATGTATGTATGTATGTATGTATGTATGTATGTAAGTATGTATGTATATATGTATGTATGTATGTATGTAAGTATGTATGTATGTATGTATGTATGTATGTATGTATGTATGTATGTATGTATGTAGTATGTACGTATGTATGTCTTATCTTCTTTTTTTCTTCTTCTTCTTCTTCTCTCTTTCTCTGACTGGTTGTCATACCACCGAAAGATAATTGGAATTCTCAACACAAAAATCAATATAAAAATGAAGGCATTTGTTACAAGTGCCGAAATATTATTATTATTATTATTATTATTATTATTATTATTATTATTATTATTATTATTATTATTATTATTATTATTATTATTCACTTACGCAGACGAAGATGACGACTCAGACGACGACGCCGACGAGGACGATGACGACCCGCCCGGAATAGTTGCGGACTCTTTGCTAACCGTTAACGTTTGTAACAATATGCTAAGAATAGGTTCGAAATGCATATTAATTATTTATTAAGATTAGTAAATAGTTGCGTATACCTCCAGCTTTTATTTTTTAACTCGTACTAAAAAAAATATAAATTTGAATGAATACTGTTTTACTCTCTATTATTATTATTATTTTTATTATTATTATTATTATTATTATTATTTTATTATTATTATTATTATTATTATTATTATTATTATTATTATTATTATTATTATTATTATTATTATTATTATTATTATTATTATTATTATTATTATTATTATTATTATTATTATTATTATTATTATTATTATTATTATTATTATTATTATTATTATTATTATTTGGTAAAACAAATGGAAAGTATGTGTTGGTAAGACGGGAGAATAAAAAGGGTCCGAGGTGAAAGGCTCAATAAAAATTTATTTTTTATCTATCATGAACGTACCGTTGTCAGCTCCCTTTTTGACGATACTTTTACGACGCTCGGGTCTGTGTGTGTGTGTGCGCGAACACACAAACCTACAAACATTCTAACGCGCATACAAACACAAGTTTTTAATACTTACGTTGAAAGTATGCTATATGCATTTGAAGACACACACACACACACACACACAAATCTATGTAGTAGGAAACGCAAAATATAAATGAATGTTATATTTTATCTTACAAATATTAGGCCTACATACACACACACTAAAGGTAGTCATAAATAAACCATAGAAAATATATGGACATAGTGGTAATAAGGTCCATCGAGCTGCGGAGCTCAAATTTTTTTTTAACCCTGCTCCAGCTTCCAGCTTTGCCTCCAGCGAAGACTCCGGATCAAATTCTTGATCTATCATAAAATATCAGGCTCTGAACCCCCTTTACTTTATAGTATATATAATTTTTTTCGATCCGGGTTTAGCTGAAGCTCCATCCAAAAAAAATTTCTGTTCCGGCTTCACATAAAACCTTGTAGCTCCGTCCGACTCCGCAGGATCTCGGAATTAAAACATTTTTCCTACGATTACGCAATTGCTTCAATTAGGGCAATAAATGTAATAAATAAGTCTTTAAGACTAAAAAATCAGCAATAAATAATAATAATAATAAAAAAAATTTTCATTATTATTACATTATTATCACTTATCTATATATATATATATATATATATATATATATATATATATATATATATATATATATATATATATATATATATATATA
>SEYY01000732.1:51594-56594 GCA_009176605.1 Armadillidium nasatum
GTGAGTCTGAGGTCAGATCAGACAAGAATGTGTAGAAAGTCAAGCCACAAGTGACTTCCTCAAAGGAGAACGAATGTTGTTAAAGGTTCCGAATGTTTCGTGTGCATTTTAACAGCGACTATACACTTCAAAAATTGTCCTAACGAAGTCGTTGGGACATCTGGCAAAGCTGTGACAGAAAATTTTTTTTTTCAGTTACTTTCTTATTAGAAAATAAATCGGTGAAGCGACTTTCTTATGCTTAACATGTCTTTTCTCTATTAAAAATTTTCTGCGATATTTTTTGCCAATTGTCCCAACGATTCGTTAGGACAATTTTTGCAGTGCATGAGTAATTTATCATGCTAGTGGCGAGTCTTGGGGAGAATTATTCAAAGTAAGAGAGATTTAGTCATTCGAAAAGTATTTTTGTTCTATCTCCATCAGAAGAGATCTCTTTTGTGTGGGAAACCATCAGGCTTAAATGCAACGAGCACTTTATATGCCGTGATTATAATGGTAAAGTGATTGACTTACGTGCTTGAAGGAGCTGGTTCGGTCCCTCATACGGATCCTAGATAGAAAGTACCTAGAAAGTTTCCCCCCCCCTCGAATAGGGGAATAAAATAAAATAAAAAAGAGGGGCGAGCAATAACTGAGAAAACAATTTCGATAATTCAAAGAGGTTCAGTAAGAGCCATAAGCTATCTTTCTTTTAAAAAAAAAATTTTTTAATTAATGAGAAGCCTAGCAAGCCGATGTCCGGAACAAATTCTTTCAGTACCCTTAAAGCAGTCTTGAAAACACAAAGAACTCTAGAATTAGGCCCAGGAAAAGAAATGGAACTCTGCTGACAGGACGCATAAACCTACCTGAAGGAAGACGAAATGGGAACTCCGCTGACATACCGTATTACCTACCTGAAGGAAGACGAAAGACGTAAAGCGTAAGTAAGACACTGTGAAATACTTTCAAGTAAATTAACAAAGAGAAAAATCTAAAAAAAAATATTAATTTAAAACAAAACGAAAGGTTTACGTTGTGTGTTTTTGAAGATATGTAATAACTGCTGCTGAAGATGAACATAGAACAAAAAAACGAAAGAACTAAATTATGTTGAGATAGAGAAAGGACTGAATTGTTTAAGTTGTAATGAAATTCAGCCAATACAGTATAGTGTGTGCTTTAGAGTTAGATAGACAACGATGAGTCTGTTGGAGGAAACTAAGCTCATATATATATATATATATATATATATATATATATATATATATATATATATATATATATATATATATATATATATATATATATATATATATATATATATATATATATATATATATATGATGCGTGTGTGTTCATGTTTGGGCATGTGCAGCTTTGGATTGTGCCAGAGAAATATGTAAATAGAAAATGGAGATCCTTCTTTAGTTCATAAGTCAAATATTAAAGAAAATGCTTCAAAATGGTTTTTAAATTTTCTATAAGATGCTACCAGGCTTTTAAAACACTGCAAAATCATTTACTTTAATATAAATCTGAAAGTTATTCACTATTTTGATAGTAAGAATGGTAGATTTGTTCAAAATTCCAAAATAGGGTACTAGTACATTCACTCTTTTTCACCATTATCTGAAATTATCGTTAAAGGATTTTCTCTAGTTATGAAAGCATAGCTGGTGAACTCGAGCAGAATTTCACAATCAATTTCTATGTTGAGTCTTCCTTTAGTTTCAAAATCAAATCCTGAAAAAGAAAATTTCTCCAAAAAATGCAAAAGAAAACAGTTAACTCGTCAGTATTGCCTTTTTACCATAGCACGGTGGTGCCACAGCACTTTTGAAGAAAGTTTTTAAGAATCCCTGGAGGGACAACACATGCCTTTAGTTCATTTTAGTGAATCTCAGGCGTCTAAGCTCTTCAATAGCAAATTTTAGTGTTCCTTCCTCTTGTTTCTAATGAGAAGTTTGCACAGCTCTTTACTCTGATTCAACATTAAGCATTTCATCTTATATTGTTTAACTCTTTAAATTTGGGCTTCTCCGAACTCTTCCTTTTTTCTATATTCTGTTCTATATCTTCAAATCTCCTGCAGAAATGGTTCCGGTCTTCAGTGAGGTGACGCTTTTAGTATACTGATGCTGCCAACAAGTCAGACTTGAGATCGTACTCTTTGGTCCCATACGATTAATTATTGATTCAGTGGAGATAGTTAAAATAATTATGCAGAGGGAACAGCAGAAGTTCTATCTAGCATAGGAAAGTACGAGTATGTGCATTCTCGTTTCCTTCGATGAAAATTCATAAATATTGGTTTAACTCTCATTGTTCAAGTGTTGTTATTTCACAGTAATATTGCTTTCAGGGATTTTTGTCGTTTTCAAGTTCTAAAACTCATGCTATTTATATTTCATTTGGCAATTGGGAAAAATATATTATTTGTCACACAAAAATTCTTTTCCTTCGTAGTAACGGCAATTTTCTTCCCTCTCATATTGGTTCTTTGTAATGAATTTTGATAAAATTTTCTTCTATCTATCTCCATCTTGTTTCATCTAGCGACTTTGCTGCCTTATTTTATGCTAAAGCTAAACTGTTCACTCAAACCATTGTCTCTAATACTTATGCAATTTCGTTGCTAATACCTTTCTACAATTTGTTCCAAATTATCAACTCCTAATGAAGTATTTTTCTTCTAGATGTGACCTGCTCTTTATGTATGAGTTTAAATATTAAGAAGGTTTACTTATCTTCCTTTGGATCCAAAAAATTTGTGATTCTGAACTTGTACCGAACCTTAGTAAAATGTTTCGTCTATCGACTTCAACTTAAATTTTTGATGGAAAGGTTCATTCAATCCTTTAATTTGTATGAAAAATAACACTCTAATTATGGTACAACCTCTTTAATTTGTTTTTCCTTACAAAGCTTTCTAATTTGGAAAAATCTTAATTCATCTATCCTTCTTTTCTATCGTCATTATGACTTTCGTAAGGAACACTCAACTAGTGATTTTTACCTTGTCTCTCATTCTTAGTTTTACTCTGCTTTTCAGCATTTTGGTGAATCTTTTGATACGATGCTAGACATCCCGAAAACATTTGATTTGAATCTGGCAAAGAATTTTCAAAATTTTATTTTCACTATCTGTCCTTCTCTTTGTATTATTTTTTATTTCCTTTCCTATGATTTTATTGTAGCTGTTATAGGTGGATCTTTTAATCTATTGCGTTGCTCCTCAGGGTTTTGCTTTATCCTTTGTCTCTTTTTACTTATCAATATTGAATATTCAAAATTCTTTTGATTAAAATGTAAATTTCATCGAAGATATTTTGATGATCTGCTAAATGTTATTCTTCGACTATTCATTCTTATGCCGATGACTCAACATTACGTTATATTTTCATACAGAAAAGAATCTTCCCCAGCATTAAAGAACAAATACTAGAAGGGTGACCTTAAAGCAATAGATCTTTCAACGATCTCGAACTTGGATGGTTGTTTTCAATATCTTACAAATTAAATTCCTTCTTCTGTCTATTCTACATAATTCTCAACAAAACCTTAAATCCTTAATGTCTTTTTAATACTTTACAAATTGAATTCCTTCTTCTATCTACTCTATATAATCTTCCACACAACCTTAATATCTTCGGAAACATACAAATAAAATCCATTATGTTCTTTACATTCTTGAAGACTCTTTTTGCTGTTTTCTTTCTTGGAAGATCTTAGGTGTCTCTTACTATGCATTCTTTTACGAGTTTATTTGAAGGTTCTACGGAGCCTTCATAACTTCTTCCCCAGACCCAGCTTTCTCTGTCAAAGGTAGTTCGTTCTTTATAGAGTACTTATCTTACACCTGGAATGGTCCTGTTAAACATTGTTTCCAATGAGTTCATTTCAAAAATTTTTTTTTTTTGGGGGGTCAAATTTGAACTTTCAGCGAATCTCTTTCCAACCTCTTTCTATCTTCGAACTGTTAATTGTTTCTCTCTTGTTACCTATCATCTTATCTCAATCTTCTTATCTTATCACTATTTTAACAGACATTGATCTTTTGAACTCTTTTAGTTGAATAACTCCTCCATAAAGGACGGTTCGTGTATGGATATCCACAAAGTATCATTTCTTTTCTGTTCCACTTTTTATTGATTTTTTTTTTTTTTATTTCTTTATTTATATTTTTTTTTTTTACCCTAAACTCAATTCTTATGCTTACTTCTCCTCTTCTCTTCTGGTAAAACCAGGAATATTTTCTTTCTAAAACTGTTCCCATTTCCTTTGACTTGTATGCATACGTGCAGCACCAGTCCTCCTCAGAGGAAGAGAAATGCGACTGGAGAATTCAAAAGAGTAATGTTCATTAAAATAACGAAAGTTTATGAAAAGGGACGAAACAATTTGGCAGACAAAATGAGATTAGAGAAAGTCAATGAAAGTGGAAGAGTTGACAAGGCGAAAAGCTCTATACTCCATTATTTCAAAGAAACCTGTGTGAGTTGGAGCCACCTTATATATATATATATATATATATATATTATAATATATATATATATATATATATTATATATAATATATATATATATATATATATATATATATAATATATATATATATATATATATATATATATATATATATATATAATATATATATATATATATATATTATATATATATATAATATATTATATATATATATATATATATATATATATATGTGTGTGTGTGTGTGTGTGTGTGTGTGTGTGTGTGTGAGAGAGAGAGAGAGAGAGAGAGAGAGAGAGAGAGAGAGAGAGAGAGAGAGAGAGAGAGAGAGAGAGAGAGAGAGAGTACAGTACATACAATTTTATATATTACATATAAAATAGTACATACTTTTACATGAACACCAGAAACCCATAGTTTACCAATTGTCAGGTCCAAATGACTACCAGTTTAATATCTAATCACTGCAAAAATATTATTATTACTAAACATTCTCAATTTTTGAAGTTTAAATAAGAAGAAAAAAAG
>SEYY01000732.1:64094-74094 GCA_009176605.1 Armadillidium nasatum
TATATATATATATATATATATATATATATATATATATATATATATATATATATATATATATATATATATATATATATATATATATATATATATATATATATATATATATATATATATATATATATATATATATATATATATATATATATATATATATATATATATATATATATATATATATATATATATATATATATATATATATATATATATATATATATATATATATATATATATATATATATATATATATATATATATATATATATATATATATATATATATATATATATATATATATATATATATTATATATATATATATATATATATATATATATATATATATATATATATATATATATATATATATATATATATATATTATATATATATATATATATATATATATATATATATATATATATATATATATATATATATATATATATATATATATATATATATATATATATATATATATATATATATATATATATATATATAAATAATATTAACTTTTAAAAAGTTCTTCGATATTATCTAGAATAATCCATAGTGTTTTGTTTAAAACCTTAGTTCCCTTTCTCAGCTTCCTTTCAAAACCATTCTAGTGATTTTCCCCAGTCTCAAATATCTTTGCTTTCGGAAGAGATATATACAACTTTTGTAGAAAGTTTTGATCTGATACTGTACCTGGTTCCTCTTCTCAATTTCCTTTTATCACCTCCATAATGCCAGAAGAAACAAAAAAAAAAACTTTGTTCTTAGTTCTTATTCATCCTTTTTATAACTCTTGTGTTCTTGGTTCTCCACAGATATCTTTTCTCATCTATTCTTGGTTCTCCTCAGATACCTTTTTATCACTCTAGTGTTTCTACAAGCATCTACTATTTTCATTATACGCTTCAATATTCGCAAAATTTATTAAAACTAAAATTTTACATTATGAGAAAGAGATTTCATGAAATGTAATTATATTATAAATTAATAGAATTTCTCATCACAATATTTTTGCAACATGCTCTATACTCTATTCTCAAAATTATTAATATTCTTCTTTGATTATCTTATCTTATCTTATCTTATCTTATCTTATCTTATCTTATCTTATCTTATCTTACCTTATCTTCATATGTCTTGTCATATACTATCTTATCACGTCTTGCCTTGTCTTTTTTTCATGTTATCGTACTTTGTTTACAAAACTCGAAGAAACATTTCAAGAAAGATGCTCCATTTCAACAATGAATTATCATATATATATATATATATATATATATATATATATATATATATATATATATATATATATATATATATATATATATATATATATATATATATATATATATATATATATCACTTGTTTCGGAAATTTAGGATACTTACAACAACCAGAAAGGTTTAAAAATTTGACCAGAAATAAAGAGAATTAATTAAATTAAATTAAAGAATAAAATTAAACTAAAACTAAATTATCTCTCGAAAATAAAATAAAATTCAAATTAAATTAAATTGAAGAATTTAAAAAGAAAATTAAAAAGTATCCGTTGCACTAAAGAAAACATTACTTGTCAATTTTACATATTCTTTATGAAGGCGATGCAATAAAAGATATATATATATATATATATATATATATATATATATATATATATATATATATATATATATATATATATATATATATATATATATATATATATATATATATATATATATATATAATAAATAAAAGGATATATAATAAAAATAATATAAAATATATATATATATATATATATATATATATATATATATATATATATATATATATATATATATATATATATATATATATATATATATATATATATATATATATATATATATATATATATATATATATATATATATATATATATATATATATATAATATATATATATATATATATATATATATATATATATATATATATATATATATATATATATATATATATATATATATATATATATATATATATATATATATATATATATATATAGGGCACTACTTTTGTGGATATTTGCAAGTTAAATGCATATATTGATAATATTTATTTATTATAGTAGATATATGAATATATATATATATATTATATATATATATATATATATATATATATATATATATATATATATATATATATATATATATATATATATATATATATATATATATATATATATATATATATATATATATATATATATATATATATATATATATATATATAGTATATATATATATATATTATATATATATATATATATATATATATATATATATATATATATATATATATATATATATATATATATATATATATATATATATATATATATATATATATATATATATATATATATATATATATATATATATATATATATATATATATATATATATATATATACCAGCACCATACCCCTTGAGGATTCGACCTACCTCCCCGATCTCCTCTGACCCTCCCAAAAAATAAATAAACAAATAAATATATAAGTAAAGAAATTGAAATAAAAAATATTTCGAAATAAAAAATTTAAAAAATTAAAAGATTAAAAAAATAAAAAAATTTATAACAACAATAAAAAAAAAAAAATTATAACAAAAAAAAAAAAAAAAAGGAAATCAAACAATTATACGCCTATGCTTGTAAGCCTGTGAAGGGGTATCAGCCACCCCAAGAGGAGTATAGAGGATTTAGCAGTATAAGGGCTTAGCCCCATTCTCGTTAAGACGCGGAAAGCACTCTTCTTCTCTTGAAACACCACCTCACCGCCACATATCCGCATCGCACCCGAGCAGCACACATACCCACACTCTCACCCGCAGCGGTGGGGTTTACCTGTTCTTACCTTGTGAAATATACGACCCCGTAAAATACATAACTTGCTTAATATTTACCACATTCAACTTGCTGAATACATCATCCGATGAATTTATTATTATTACTAACTCTTCTACAATCTTCGTTGATCTCTTCATCTCTATCTTTAATATCATTATCATCATTATCATTTTTATTATTATTATTATTATTATTATTATATATTATTATTATTATTATTATTATTATTATTATTATTATTATTATTATTATTATTATTATTATTATTATTATTATTATTATTATTATTATTATTATTATTATTATATAAAACCCTTGTGAAATATACTCACAATAAAACATAAAATTTGTTTAACATATTATCGTATTTCTATTTACAATCTTTACCATTCTTGTCCTAACTATATTTACTATAATAATTGTTTTATAACACACACCCTCATCCTTGACTCCATAGAGGGGTATAGAGATGGTTTGCCGCTTACGGACTTGGTCCCATCTTTGATAAGTCTCCCTAGACGGGTGTAAGGGTATTTAGCAGCTTAAGGACATTCTTAGTAAAACCCATGCAACCACAACATCAGCGTCAAACGCTCAATGTTTTCAGGTTTATACTTGTGAAATGTACTACCCATAACCCTAGCCATACCCTAAAACATAAGAGCATGTTTAATATATAATTATGTTTCTCATTATCATCTTTATTCTTTTCTTCACCATTTTCTTTATTTTTAACTGTTTCACAACTGTTGTATATATATATATATATATATATATATATATATATATATATATATATATATATATATATATATATATATATATATATATATATATATATATATATATATATATATATATATATATATATATATATATATATATATATATATATATATATAATTTTAATTTTTTAATTTTATGATATAATATATACTATATATATATATATATATATATATATATATATATATATATATATATATATATATATATATATATATATATATATATATATATATATATATATATATATATATATATATATATATATATATATATATATATATATATATATAATATATAATATATATATATGTTATATACATATTATGAAATTGCAATATACCTATATACTAAGAAATATTAACTTCTCGAAAACTGAAATGTCATATTTTTTTTTTGCAATATTGTAACATTGCAATATTGCTCTGCAACAATGCAATATCCATGAAAGTAGTGCTCTCTACTATATATATATATATATATATATATATATATATATATATATATATATATATATATATATATATATATATATATATATATATATATATATATATATATATATATATATATATATATATATATATATATATATATATATATATATATATATATATATATAATATATATATATATATATATATATATATATATATATATATATATATATATATATATGATGAGATTACCCCCTGTTGGGTATACGGGATGTTAAAGGTACTCCTATCTCATCCCGGTGCCCAATGGTTCGCTCCCTTTCGCGCTCACCTTCTATCTACACGGAGTGGCTCTCCTTTACATACATAAAACATTTCTAACACATCTTAAAAAAATAAAATAAATCAAAATGGCGTCAACTTCGGTAGCCTCGGAGAAGCCACGGGGGGCGGCTTCCAAAAATAGCCCCTCATCCACCCCTTCCCCATCACCACTTGGGAGTTGGTGGCCTCCGGTGATGGGGTTGGTGCCACCAGGACTCGGCCGCCGGCTTTGTCCTGATGCACGGTCTATTTTTTCATTAATTTCTGCAACATTCGCGGTCTGCACTCTAATTTCCACTTTGTTGAACATCACCTCTCTTCTTCTAGACCTCACCTCTTATTCTTGACCGAAACTCAGATGTTTGAGCGTTCTGATAGCAAACCCTATTCTGTTTCCTCCTACTGTCTCTATCCTCAATTTTCAGCCAAAGGCGGTTGTTGTGCATATGTGCGCAACGATGTCGTTTGTTCTCGTGTCTCTAATTTGGAGTCTTCCGAATTTTCCACCTTATGGCTTAGGCTCTCTTGCCACTCTACGACTAAATTCATTTGTTCAGTTTATTTATCTCCTAATTCTACTGACTATGCTAAATTCTTCGACTATTTAAACTCCAAAATAGAGCACATTCTCTCTTCTTCTCCTTTCTCTGAAATCATCATATTAGGTGATTTCAATGTTCACCACCGCCAATGGCTTTCTTCTAGTTCTCATGATACAGCTGGTGAACGTGCCTTCCTTTTCGCTATCCAAAACGACCTTGAGCAGTTGGTGCAGCTCCCTACTCGTATCCCTGATCGTCTTGGAGATGAACCCAACGTTCTAGACCTTTTCCTAACTTCTAATCCTTCTCCTTATACTGTTAAACTCTTTCCTCCTCTGGGTTCCTCCGATCATCTTCTTATCTCTGTATCCTCTTCTATCTCTTCAAGTCTTCCGCAGGAAAGACCCCCTTCTACGGAAAGGAAACGCTTGTGGCACTTCGGTGCCGCAAGCTGGTCGGACTTGCGGTCGTACTTCTTTGATTTCCCGTGGAATGATTATTGCTTCCGTGGGAGGGGTCCCTCGGAGTGTGCCGAACGCATTACTGAGGTGATTCTCTCTGGCATGGAGGCATACATTCCATATTCTTTCCCTTCTACTAAACCTAACAAACCTTGGTTTAACTCTGCTTGTTCTCGTGCTATCCGCCGCAGGGATGCTGCCTTCAGGGATTACCGTCGTCTTCAAACTCCAGAAATTCACGCTACTTATATTTCATCCCGGAATCGTGCAAAATCTATCCTTCGTAACACTAAAAACTCCTTTCTCCGTAGAAAATGCAATAATCTTTCTGGTTCCTCTTCTTCACGTTCTTTCTGGCATTTTGCAAAAAATGTCAACTCTAACTTTGCTTCTTCCTCTTCCCTCCTTTAATATCTTCCGACGGCACAACTGCCGTTTTACCTTCGTCTAAAGCTGAACTCTTTGCTCAAACCTTTGCCTCTAATTCAACCTTAGACGATTCCGGAGCTGTTCCTCCTCCTTCAACCCCCTCTAACTCAATTATGCCTGATAATTAGAATTTCTTCTAAAGATGTCATTTCTGCTCTCTCTGAGCTTAATACTAAGAAGGCGTACGGTCCCGATGGTATTCCTCCTGTGGTTCTCAAAACTTGTGCTTCCGAGCTTGCACCCTGCCTCGGTAAACTATTTCGTCTTTGTCTCTCTACTTCAACCTTCCCTTCTTGCTGGAAACGTGCGCTCATTCAACCTGTGCCGAAGAAGGGGGACCCCACTCAACCCTCCAACTACCGTCCTATTTCTTTGACCTCCGTTCTCTCTAAAGTTTTCGAATCTATCCTTAACAGGAAGATTTGGAAGCATCTCAATTCTTCTAATCTTATCTCTGATCGCCAGTATGGCTTTCGTAAGAAACGCTCTACAGGTGATCTTCTTTCCCTTCTCTCTGAATCTTGGTCCTCCGCTATTCGGCATTTCGGTGAATCTTTTGCTGTCGCGCTGGACATATCGAAAGCCTTCGATAGAGTCTGGCACAAAGCTTTGATTTCTAAACTTCCCTCTTTCGGTATCTATCCTTCTCTCTGTGATCTTCTCGCTAATTTCCTTTCCGGTCGTTCTATAGCAGCTGTTGTAGACGGCCACCGTTCATCCTTTAAATCTATTAACAGTGGTGTTCCTCAGAGTTCTGTACTATCTCCAACACTTTTTCTACTCTTCATTAATGACCTTCTCTCTATCACCTCATCTCCTATCCACTCCTATGCTGATGACTCCACCCTTCATTATTCCTTCCATTTTGAAAAACGTCCCACCCAACAGCAGTTGATAGACTCGAGAAGGGTAGCCTTGGAGCAACTAACCTCTGATCTTTCTCGTATTTCAAATTGGGGCAGAGAAAACATGGTTGTTTTCAATGCCTCAAAAACTCATTCCTTCATCTCTCCACTCGACACAATCTTCCACACAACTATGATATCTTCTTCGAAAACACACAACTCATGCCTTCATCTGTCCTTAATATTCTTGGTGTTTCTTTTTCTCGTGATCTTTCTTGGAAAGATCACATTACTTCTCTTTCTAAACAAGCTTCTAAGAGGTTGGGTGTTCTGAGGCGCTTTCAGAATTTCTTCACGCCACCCCAGTTGCTTGCTCTGTATAGGGGTGTTGTTCGTCCCTGTATGGAGTATGCTTCGCACATCTGGGTGGTTCCACACATACAGCTCTCCTAGAGAAGGTGGAGTCAAGGGCATTTCGTCTCATCAACTCTCCTGCTCTTACTAACTCTCTACAATCTCTTTCTGCCCGTCGAATTGTTGCGTCACTCTCTCTTTACTATCGCTATTACAACGGACACTGCTCTTCTGAACTCTCTCTCGTTGCATACCTCCTCCATTGAGAAGAGCTCGTGCGACACGCCTTTCTACACATTCTCATCCTTTCTCTGTCCAACTCTCCGACCCCAGACTTAACCGCTATGCTCAGTCTTACATATACTCTACTGGTAAAGTCTGGAACACACTCCCTTCATCTGTTTTCCCAACTTCCTTTGACTTGCATACTTTCAAACGCCGTGTGTCTGGACACGTCGGCCACCATCGACCATGAAAATAGACCTTTCCCAACTCCGGTGGAATTTGGTAGGCCTCTGGCCTTTGCCCACCGGAGGAGACATAAAAAAAAAAATATATATATATATATATATATATATATATATATATATATATATATATATATATATATATATATATATATATATATATATATTATATATATATATATATTAAAAAAGGGGGTAGAAAAAGACTGTTATTGGTTTAGCTTTAGCATCAAAAGAGATTATGTTCTTGTAAAAACAATTTTCCCATATATTGTTATAACAATTTGTCTTCGGAATTTGAAACTGAAATTCGGAAATAAAAATAAATATTCCTACCCAAAAAGAAAATGAAAACTGCCCTAACATAAATGCTATCGTTTGTTTTATTTATCAAAATTTAGCCAGGTTTAAATTTCACCTGTCAAAGGAAGCAATTACCGAAAAGACGGTTGAAATAAAAAATAAAAAATAAAAATAAAAAATAAAAATAAAAAATAAAATAAAAAAAACGTGAGTGGCCAACATTTTCAAGGCTTTAGCCAAACACTGATTAAAAAACACAGTTGCTAAAATTAACGTATTATTGGCAAAGGTGTTCAGACTGCATGGGACGATTCCCAAGGTTAAGAAAGACTCCCCATCCCTCCTTCAACCCCAATTATAGTCGGTCGTTATAACAAAAATAAATGTTTACTTCATGAATAACATAAACTGACATATATCCTGCCAATCCCTTTGAATAACTAATAAGACGACGACTCACTCACTCTCTTCGACAGAGACAGAGAGAAAGAGAGAGAGAGAGAGAGAGAGAGAGAGAGAGAGAGAGAGAGAGAGAGAGAGAGAGAGAGAGTTTGATATATATATATATATATATATATATATATATATATATATATATATATATATATATATATATATATATATATATATATATATATAAATATATTGCGAGAGAGAGAGAGAGAGAGAGAGAGAGAGAGAGAGAGAGAGAGAGAGAGAGAGAGAGAGAGAGAGAGAGAGAAAGAAAGAGAGAGAGAGAGTCAAAGACAATTGACTAATTATAATGTTTTCTTCTTCGGCATTCCCCCCCTCTCACCCCCAAAGTTCCTTTTCTTTTCTTATTTATAATTTTTATTTTTTTTTGTTTTCCCTCATGCAAACTGTTTGCAATGAGACGTTTCCGTGAGTTCACTAACTATCAACCCATTTGAAAGAGAAAATGTAAGGGAGTGTGTTTTCATCATTCATTTAAGCTATGGGCGGAAAGTAATTCTTTGATTCAAAAAATTTGAGGTTCGTCGATTTTTGGCTCTTTGTTTATTCATTTTTAGCATCTTTTTTTTTTTTTTTTTTATTGTATGATAGTAATTATTGAAATATAATTTTATAGGTAAAAGAATTTTTTTTTTTTTTTTTTTATTTATATTATATATATATATATATATATATATATATATATATATATATATATATATATATATATATATATATATATATATATATATATATATATATATATATATATATTATCTCCTCAGGTGGGAAAAGGCCAGAGGAATACCATTTTTCCACCAGAGTTTGGGGATATGTCAGTATATATATATATATATATATATATATATATATATATATATATATATATATATATATATATATATATATATATATATATATATATATATATATATATATATATATATATATATATATATATATATATATATATATATATATATATATATATATATATATATATATATATATATATATATATATATATATATATATATATATATATATATATATATATATATATATATATATATATATATATATATATATATATATATATATATATATATATATATATATATATATATGTCTTCAAATTTTACAAATAATGATTGAGTTACTTAATTTTTTATGAAACTAATTTAAAAATATTTATTTAGTTAATTAAATAATTAAATAATCAATCACTTAATAATTTAAACTAATTAAATGATTAATTATTCAATTAATTTTTTCTGTTAATAAATTTAATTTAAATATTAAAAGAGAAGGAATAATAATATATTAGAAAATAATCCATTAAAAATATAATATTTAAATATTTTTAACTAATTTTTTTGTTTTGTTTAATACTCATATATATATATATATATATATATATATATATATATATATATATATATATATATATATATATATATATATATATATATATATATATATATATATATATATATATATATATATATATATATATATATATATATATATATATATAATATTTATAAATTTTAAATAAATGATTTTAGAGTTTTTGATTAAATATTAAAATTTTTACATTAAAAAAAATTTAATTAATTTAAAAATTTATAATTTAAAAAAATTTTAAAAAAAAATTTAAAAAAAAAAAAAAAGAATTTTCTTTCAGTAAGAGCTAGAAAAAAAAATAAAAAGAATAATTGAA
>SEYY01000732.1:104094-106594 GCA_009176605.1 Armadillidium nasatum
AGGGGGAAGAGATGTGATAAGATGGACAGCATACCTGAATTTGTTCTTCTAGACAAATTTGACCGAAAGAGGCTTTTAGAAATATATCTATAAAAAAAAAGTAGATTTAAAATAAAATAAAAAAAAATTATATAGTTTGTGTCCTCGAGAAAAATACTCAAGAATTAAAAATACTTTTTAAGTAAATGTTTTTTTTATGTTTATTTTTTTATTATTTATTAAAACTAAAATATATATATATATATATAATACTAAACATTTTAATTAAACGGTTAAGATATATCGTGGAGAATATTTTGCTACGCCAAGAGGGACCATGAGAAGTTTAAGTGTAGAAATCTTTAAAAAAGAAAATAAGTGTTGTAGACTCTTTTTAATTAAAGAAATGTGTAGGTGTAGAATGAAAATAAACATGTTCAATTATTATCCACAAATTTGGATAATAAAATCAATGCTCATTTTCACGTTAGGTTTGGACCGGAAAAAAAAAGTGTTTGTTATTTTATTATTTTTTTAAAAATGAAAGAGAAAGAGAGAGAGAAAGAAAAAAAAATTAGAACACTAGAAACTTAGAAAAATCGTGCTATAAATCTGTATAGAATAAGTAAACCAAAGAGTCAAGTAGTCATAGGTTTAAGAGTAATTTGTACCTCTAACAATTTGTCACAGTACCAGTTAGTGGTACCAGCTAATAGTAGTTCGAAAGTGAGGGAGTGAGTGGTTGAATGAGAGAGAGTGACCGAGTGTGTGCGTGTGTATGCACGCGCGCGCGCGCGCGCGTGTGTGTGTGTGTGTGTGTGTGTGTGTGTGTGTGTGTGTGTGTGTGAGAGAGAGAGAGAGAAAGAGAGAGAGAGAATTCAATGATTTACTATATCTTTTTAAAAGCTGTTTAGGTAAAGCTTCCATACTTAGTTTATATATTATATATATATATATATATATATATATATATATATATATATATATATATATATATATAATATATATATATATATTATATATATATATATATATATATTGTGTGTGTGTGTGTTTTGTAATATCTTAAGATTTCGATATAAATTCATTGTGTAATTATATTTATATATAAAAAACCTGTTGAAAAAACTTTAGGCTTCATCTAAAAAAAATATAATGATGATAATAATAATAATAATAATATAATAATAATAATAATAATAATATAATAATAATAATAATAATAATAATAATAAATAATATCTATCTGTAAAGAAGCCTTATCAAGTTTTCTTTCTGTCATTAATGGTTTCTTAATCTTAAGGTGTCTTTAAAATTTCTATCCAATCGAATTATATTATATAGATATATATATATATATATATATATATATAATATATATATATATATATATATATATATATATATATATATATATATATATATATATATATATATATATATATATATATATATATATATATATATATATATATATATATATATATATATATATATATATATATATATATATATATATATATATATATATATATATATATATATATATATATATATATATATATATATATATATATATATATATATATATATATATATATATATATATATAATATATATATATATATATATATATATATATATATATATATATATATATATATATATATATATGGCAGACACCACTTTCTAATCATTCCAATTACCTCAAAATAATCTGATTTAAATTCAAATTATAAAGCGGGATAAGCACCAAATTGACAATCAAACAACAATAAAGTCGACGTTGCCAAATCTATACGATGAGAAATGTAGACAGCGGTGCCAAATACAATTTATTACTTTGAAATTAGAAAATTAATTAACTTAGCAATTTGGGAACAATTGAGTATTATTTCTCAGTATAATCAATTCATTATTTCTACTACTACTACTACTATTACTAATAATAATAATAATAATAATAATAATAATAATAATGATAATAATAATAATAGTAATAATACTTGAAATCTAAATATGAATACTTAAAATAATAATATGGATAATAAATAAATTAAAAAATACCTAAATGAATGTCATAGTTAATATTTAATATATTATTTATCTAATTATTGTATAGTTTAATTTATATTTTCGTGTAAAATTTTCACTCTGTAACTCGATATATATTGTGAACACAATAAAATATGAGGTAAATATTAGAAATAATTAATAAAATACTCTAATGTCTAGTAATGAATATCAATATTTCTATTAATAAATTGATATATATATATATATATATATATATATATATATATATATATATATATATATATATATATATATATATATATATATATATATATATATATATATATATATATATATATATATATATATATATATATATATATATATATATATATATATAAACTGCAATCTAAATTAGCTATTAAAATAATTATATTATAAAGGCTCTAGTGAATGTTAATTCCTCTTATTAAATTCGTAAATTAAATATAATAAAAAAATATCC
>SEYY01000732.1:111594-119518 GCA_009176605.1 Armadillidium nasatum
CGTGAATTTTGCATGGAGGTCTGTACCAAAAAAGTAATTTGCCAATTTTTCAGCTGTAACATGTTTATTTAATTGTTAATTAAATAACTAGGGTTGCGGAATTTTTTTTTTGTTATTTTGTTTTATATAAAAATCAAATTAAAAAATCAGAATTTTTTTTTTTTTTTAGTTACAAGTCTTTTTTTATTAGTACGCTTTTTCGCCTAAGTGATAATTAAGTATATATATAGTAAATAAGTAAATATAATTATTAAAAAGTAAAATTAAATAAGTAAATAAGAAAATATAATTAGTTAAGAAAGTTATTTAAATTATTTTTTTAAAAGTACAAGCGATTTTAATTTTTTTATTATGAAAATGACGAAAATGCGACTGATAGAACCAATCCAAATTTTAAAGAAAAAGAGTAAACTATATTACATTATTATTTTTAAGAATGTTTTAGTCTGTTCTGTTATTTAATTTTTATTATTATTATTATGATAAATATTAAAATAAAATACAAAAATATTTATTTTTAGTGTACGTTGGAACTCTCGTACTTTAATTTTGAAGAAGAATAAAACATTAATTTCTATATTAGAAAATACGTAAACAGAGACAGTTTGAGTAAAAATATGAAGAAAGTAACGTTATTTAAAAAAAAAAAAATTAAATAAGAAAAAAATCGCCAAAAAAAAAAAAATTAACTGCTTTATTTAATTTGATTTTTATTATGCCAACCCTGCAAATAACACAAATATCATTTAAAATGTGATTTGTTCAAAATTACGATGTTAAACACTTTTAAAAACATATTTATTTGCATGACATAAAATGGAAGCTACTTCCAATAAATATACAGAATTTCTACAGAAATTATGAGAACTGACATCTTGCGGTTATAACTAAAATCAGTTTAAAAATGTGACGTCATCCACACGCTGAATTTAGGAAAAAGCTTAAATTGCTGTAATTTATAATTAGGTAAACTTTAGTTTGTAATAGTTACTAGGTATTGGGACATGGGTCCAATTCAACATGCATTCCTCCAACCACTATCTCCAATTTATGAAAAGACTTTAAATTAAACTGCTCTTAACATTTGAACTTAATTGAAGACAATATTTTATAAATATAAACTTCATAGCATTTTCACCAATAAGGGAACCCTCCAATTAAGAGTCGCCCACTTTTGGAGGTTAAAAATTCCCCCCCCCCACCATTTTTTACAACAGTTTTTTAGTAAAATCTATGCCGATTTCAAATATGTAACAAGGCTTTTCATAATTCCAACGGTTCCTGGGGAAAATATTTTTAAAGTGACACCTCTCGAATGCCTTAGAATTTGGCGAAATATGGAGCCCACAAAGGGAAACTAAAGTAACACCCGTCGAATGACCTTGAATATGGCGGCATATCGCTCACAAAGGATTTTTTTAAAGTTTTTAAAAAAAAAACAATTTGGCATATTTTTATAGTAATGTTCCGATTCCAAATATGTAATTAGTTTATCATAATTCCAAATTGTTGCTGAGATATGACCACTCAAAAAAAATCTCAAAAAGGGAGCCTGCAACATAAAGAGCCCAACTTTAGGAAATATTTTTTTTTTCCAAGTTTTTTAGTAAAATCTTTGCTGATTCCAAACCTATAGTTAGTTTTCATATCCAAACGGTTCCTGAGAAACTTTTCAAGTAACACATGTCGAACGACCATGAATTTGGCTGCATACGCAACTCCAAATAATTGTTTTATTAATTATTATTTTATTTATTTTCTTTTTTGTGATATATTTATAGAAAATAATTTCCTGATTCCAAATATGTAATTAGATTTTAATAATTCCAAATGGTTACTAAGATATGACTACTCAAACATGAAATTACGTAAGTAGATCACTTTACACGTTTGTGTGTTCTGCGTTTTCTCTAAATAACATTTTTCAAAGAAAAAAAAAAAAAACAGCCAATAGATGTTTCTCAAACATTGCATGTGAATTAGACAGTTAGAGGAAAATACTCACAAAGTTTTATTGCTATTGAAACACCGGTTTATATAAAAACATTCACTTGAAGGTCAAAATTAAAAAAAAAATTAAAAAATAAAAAAAATAAAATTTTGGGCTAGAGCCAAACTATCTAAACCACCACGTATTATTGATATCTTATGCTCATTTGATTCCTACATAAGATTCTTAAACTTCAGCAAAAGAGATTTTATGAAGGATTTAGTAATAAAAAAGTTAAACGGGGTACTGAGGGATGGGGTTTCAAACCCTCATAAAAAATTTGAATAAAGACTGTGAATATTGCAAATATTAATGAACGAAGAGGATCTTACGTGTACCGAACAAATTCGTTAATCCATAACAGCAACAAACTCCATTGCCGGAAGCATCAAAATCCCAGGCGATGATTGGAAAATGGTGGATGAGTGGCTATCTTTAGAAGCCATCTCTGTAGCTTCTTCGAGGCTATGTGTGGTGGTAATTTTTAAAGAAAAAATTCAAGAGTGTAGCGTGTGAAAAAAATACAGATTCCAATGACAAGGCTATAGATATCCTTGTATAGGGTTGGAAGTACCATATGGGTATACAATATGTAAATGAGGAGCGGAAGGAAGTAACCAGCGGGCACATGTGCTCAGGAATGTTCCAGCGCTTCCAAATATTCTGTATTCCAAATTTCGTCAGTTGGACAGAGTCTGCGCCTTCCCATACATTTACAACGAAAATGGGAACAATTTCCGCAAAGGTTCAATGAAACGCAGTGACTTCTAGTGAGACACTATAATAGTAAAATATAGTAAGCCTGAGAACGGACCAATATAAATAATGTAGTTTAAGTAAAAGCAAGATATCTTTCATGTTCAATACATTACAGAATCTGAAATTTTTTAGAGTGAAGATACATTTGAATGTTAAATCTCCATAATCTCTTACTTGGAAATTCAACTCATTCACTTATTAAACTACAAAGATTTTCAGTAGACTGTAGGGACGCTTCAAGAGTATAAATATTTCGAAATTTTTTTATAAGTACAAAATCAAAATAATTTAAAATCTTCCATAATTAAAACAATTTTTCTGAAAGCTTTCTATTATATATGTTTAAAGTACCCGAACTTAAGCTAAGTGATAAGATTTTAATATGCATGTCTCCATAAGCATGTACTAATAAGGCAGATTGAATACATAATTTTTCCCTAAATGTTGAAGTTAGAGCTAGGCACAACTGTAACGAAATTCCAGATGAAGTCTTAGGTTTAGTACACTCAAAAGCGTAGCTTTGCAACAATACTGAGTTATAAACACAATACGGTAACAAGCTAAGGTTTTTAAAGAGATGGAGGAGGGTGAAGGGAATGAAGAATTTTGATATTTAATTCACGGTTTATGTTATTTAACAACTCTCCAAATCATTCACCTATAGTCCAATACCCAAAAGTGAGACTAATAATTCAGCACGCTCAAAGAAAAATAAAAATTATAAACATAAATACATAAACAATAAAAATGAATCACAACAATACGATTAATAATAATTAATATTACTCCCGTTCTAAATTAATTCAATATATAACATATGAAATCACTGTACAATATTTATTATTATATAAAACGGGTCGTAGAAATAAATTCCCCTCCGCTCAAAGAACAGCTGAAGTAAAAATTCTTATCCTAAAATTCTATCAATTCCTTATCAAGCCATCTCCCAGACTTTAGACAGGGCATATTTTACAAATAGAAAAATTACTTTTAATACTAGATACCAACCTGAAACAATTATAATCCAAGGTTCAGACATTCTAGAAACAATAAAACATCCTTTACAATAGTCTTCCCTCAATTCAATTGTAAATCTCATTAATTCTTTCCTTATGGTTCTAGACATGTGGTGGTATCTGAAATTGGCAAGAGTCTCCCAGTTAGGAGATTCAGGACAATGTGGTGAAGGTAGAAAAAAATGTACACATAGGTTTGCAAAAAATATTTTTTAATATTGGAAAGTATATTTAAAAATGTAAAAACGTAACAAAACAAGTTCCTAAATTATAAAAAAATCTACCCATATATATATATATATATATATATATATATATATATATATATATATATATATATATATATATATATATATATATATATATATATATATATATATATATATATATAACTATAAAAAACATTTCTATAAAAAACTACCCATAAATATCAATACAAAAATACCCATCCTCAAAATTTGTACACATTATTTCCACAAATGAAATATATTTATATAAAAATATATTCCTCTTTTTAATGATTTTGTAATTTCTTCTTATCTTTACCATTCTAATTTATAACAGCACAATATGCTTTACTAAAGATGGGAGAAGGAAGGAGTAAAGATGGTGTGGACAGCAATATACCGTTTGGTAAACTATGAATCTTAATATCGTGAAATACAAAACTTAAAGAAGCAACACTTTGTAAAAACATTTATTAGCCCTTTTCGTTCTCATATATTTACCCAAGAAATAATTAAGTTAAAAATCTAATTCAAAATATTTCGCTTAAATTATACAAATATTGAAATACAAGAAACATTCGCCCTTTACATACAAATCCTACCAAACTAGCTTTACATAATTTAGAATTAAGAGTGCTAAGGAAGCCACATTACCTTTTTAATACCAAAACCTAATAGGTGTATTTTATTATTTTCCATTTAACTATCCAAGGTCAAACTCCATTTATTATTAGTAGAAGCCTAACAAGGAAAAATTATGACCTCTGCAGAAATTGTGGTTTTTGAAATATTTTTAATCTCACCAGCTGATAAAATTTAAGATTTTATTTTTCCAAGAAATAATTCTTCATGTACAAATAAAGAGTCTGAAACTTTGGCTTAGTATCATAATTTATAAAATAAAACCTATTGAATTAATTTCCAAATAATTCTTATGTTTTAAGTAGATAATGGATTGTACACATAAATGTTTCATTTGACAAATTATTATATTTACAGATAACAGACGCATTTTCAATCATTCGTCACGCAGTTGTCTGTAATTATCAGACACTTAAAAAATATTTATTGAAGTCTACATAATACTTTTAAGTTATTTCACCATTACTGAAATTAAAAAAAAAATACTAACAAAAAATAAATTAAATAAATTATCTCTACAGTTCACAAATCGTATCCATTTAAACCTCCAAATGTTTCTGAAAATCAGTTGCCTCTCAAAGTACCTGACCAAACAAACCATTGGCAAGAAAGAAAGAAAAAAAAAGTGTGCATACCTTCCCGTATCTTATTCTCTTATTCATCACAATAGTCAAAACTCAATTCTTTCAAAGTTTTCCATTAAAAATGAGTATTATTATTATATCTACTTTCAAATTTTCTTTGCCTAAAACAAATTATCGTAAATCACTATTCTTTCGTTACCAATGGTAATCCTCCTTATTTTGCTAGAAACACCTTTTATGAAAATAATAAATGATGATGATGATGATGATAATAATAATAATAATAAAAATAATAATAATAATAATAATAATTTGGACCTTACAATTATTCCTAAATGTAAAAAAAAGATTTAATAAATGAATTGCAATAAGAGAGAATTTAAGAGAAGGGAAAATAAAAATAAAAGTATGAGGAACTTTATAGGGAGTCAACAGTAAGTAAAGTGAAATTAAGAAAATAAAATACACAACTCAAAAGAATTTCAAAATTTAAATGAAACGAACAACTTTAGTTACATATTAAAGCTACTTAAAATGGAACTGTGAGAGATAATTACGCTATAATATATTGTATGATAAAAAATATACATGGTATTGTATATACCACATAGCAATTGCTAAAGAAGTTCCTAAAAATTTTTCAATGAAAGTATGATAATAAAGAGTAGTTATAACAAGCATAATATCCCATAACAAACTAAGGCAAAAAGTACAGACAGAGAACGCGACAATAAAAGGAAGGATAACAGAGTACTTCTCTCCCAGGTTTTGAACTTCATCTTCTGGGAAAGATGATGCCGAAGAATCCTTTTCAACAGCAGATGTTGAGAAAGACTTCCGAACGAGCTGACCAAGACACAAAACATAAATCAATTCTTTGCTCTCCTCCATAATTGATAGAATGCAGTAAATCATCAGATAAGAATGACCTGATATATCAAATGAGTAAAAGGAATTACCCATTTTCACACAACGTTTCTTGCTGATATTTTCCTGAATAATCCCCTGCTTTACACATCTTCCGGTGTATTCTTCAATAAAAGGAAAACATACCTACAATAAATGCATAAATAACCTTAACAGAAAATAAAAAAAAACATATTCTAAACTCTCATAATTAGATTTCATGAATCGTTTTTCAACTCAATACATACAATGAAATTGTAGGAAATTACCTGACAAAACAAATAGAAGAATAATGTCAGAGACGAAACACGAATCAAAAGATTTCTTAAGTGCTGCCTCCAATTAGAGTGTAAAGGCATACAAGCGAGCCTAAAGAGCAAAATTAGGGATAATGTCCATCCCCATCCAAACTTTACAAAAACCTTTAAAAATACAAAGAAGGAATTACTAGAACATTTTCGACATTCACAACCAGCATATATTTGCTTAGGTCTACTATATATATATATATATATATATATATATATATATATATATATATATATATTTATTATATTATATTATATATAATATATATATATATATATATATATATATAATATATATATATATATATATATATATGTGTGTGTGTGTGTGTGTGTGTGTGTGTTCAATGAATATTCCAAAAAGTTCACTTACTACTTTTGCTATTTCTTCATATTTATGCCTTTACCCAACAGACTCCCTTCATGATCTAAATTTCCTCCAGCTTTGAAGTTCTAAATCCTACACCTCCCCACCCCAATATCATTCTCATAAACATTATTTTTCCCATCTCTTCCCTTTTTCTATATTTGGTCAGTTTACCTGTTCTAAGTATTGTTACAAAATCTAATTTAAACATTTCTTTAACTTTCTTTAAATCTTGAACTATCTTTCACTGGCAACTGTTTTGAATAATTCATTCTCATTTAACAATAATAAAAAGCATAATAATAATAATAATAATAATAATAATAATAATAATAATTGTTCTTGAAAAAAATTAAATAACAATATCTTGTAAAGCATTAAAAAATAATAATAATAATAATAATAATAATAATAATAATAACAATAATAACAACATATTTTAAAAATAAAAAATAAAAACCCTTAAATAGCCAGAAATTTATAAGCTTACCTCATTGAAAAAGCTATTTTTCCCAACAAAAAATTTCAAAACAAGAACTTTTCCACCTCCAGGTCCAAAGTAAGAAGAAAACACAACTTGCAAAAGGAAATAATATATGCGATAATTCCACTTAATATGAAGATAAGGAAGAAGAAGGTATAAGGTCTTTTCTACTGAGAATGAAGAAGTTTTTGAAACTTTATCATGATCCACAGATGTGACTGTGTTCTTACTTTCTGATGTGTCTATGGAAAAAAAAAAAAATTACACTTATATATATATATATATATATAATATATATATATATATATATATATATATATATATATATATATATATATATATATATATATATTATATATATATATATATATATATATATATATTTTTTTTTTTTTTTTAAATAAATTTAAGTTATAATAAAAAATAATAATAAATAATAATAATATATAATAATATATAATAAAAATAATATAATAATAATAATAAAAAAAAAAAAAAAAAAAAAAAAAAAAAAAAAAAAAAAAATATATATATATATATATATATATATATATATATATATATATATATATATATATTATATATATATATATATATATATATATATATATATATATTATATATATATATATATATATATA
>SEYY01000733.1:0-10000 GCA_009176605.1 Armadillidium nasatum
ACGATTTTTCGTTCAAATTCGTACGGTCTTTCGTAACGTACTATCATTCGTACGATTTCGCGTACCGTATGTGCTTTCGATAACATTTCGTACGAGCTTACCATCTTCTTTACGGTATTTCAGTCAGGCGTACAATACGCTTATGCTATTTTTCGTACTTTGTACAATTGTACAATCACGTGTGCAATATTTTGTACCTCATAGAGGCGTACATCACTCTTATTGTATTTCGTAACTACATACAGGCCTACAATCACGCTTGCTATCGTACCACATACAGGTGTACAATTGCGCTTACTGTCTTACTTCGTACAGACGTTCAATCACGCTTACGATATTTCTTACAGGCGTATTATGACTCATACAATCATTCGTACAGGTGTTCTATCACTCATACAATCTTTCGTACAGTCTTCCTATCACTCTTTTACGATATTTCATGTAAGCTTACCCCGTTAATATTACGATCTTTAATTATATAAAATTTCTCTTTCTCGCATGTGAGCACTCAAAATAAATAATAATTATTATTATTTTTTTTTTCCAGGTCCTCTACTTTTACAAGTACTTGTTCAGTACCATCAGTTTGCAGTAGCATATCTTAACCGGGGTTCATATGCCCCCCCCCCGGGGGAAAACAGAGGCTTTGAGGGGGTCCAGGAAATTTTTTTTTTATATAAGGAATGTTACATATGAGTATATGGGGCTCCACATACGTAAAGTTAGGTACGACTCTGGGGCGGGGGGGGTGGTTCCATAAGCAGCAAGAAAAGGTTGGAAACCCTTGGTTTGACTGACGTACCCTCGGTGAGCTGCTCTGCCTGATGGGATGCGGTTGGAACGGTGCAGTGCGTAACCAATCCTTAATGATTGTGTGTAATAGAATGACTATTATAGATTTTTATTATTATTATTATTATTATTATTATTTTATCACAAAACGGCAATGTAGAATTACATTATTATTATTATTATTATTATTATTATTATTATTATTGATTATTATTATTAATTATTATATTATTATAATTTAAACATTATTAATTTATTATATTTATTAATTATTAAAAATTTATCTCTTCTTTTTCTCTCTCTCTCTTCTCTTTCTTTCTCTTTCTTTCTCTCTTTCTCTCTTTCTCTTTTTCTCTCTCCTCTTATCTCTTTTTCTCTTTCTCTCCCCTCTCTCCCTTTCTCTTTCTCTTTCTCCCCTCTCTCTACTCTTTCTCTTTCTTTCTCCTCTTCTCTCTCTCTCTCTCTCTCTCTCTCTCTCTCTCTCTCTCTCTCTCTCTCTCTCATATTTATGCATATTTGACTTATTTTCTTTTGAAAGAGAAACCGATATTCCCTTTGGTATTATTTGGAAAATGAATTTGGAAAGAAATTTTTTTATTTTTATTTTTATTTTTTATTTTTTTAATGTAATTCTTTTATTTATTTGTTTCATTGTAGTAGTTTTTTTTTGTTTGTGTGTGTATGTCTGTAGTCTTTATTTTATTTTTTATTTTAATTTGTTTGCTTCAGCTTTTTTTGTTGTTGAATTCGAACTCAATTATTTTTACTGATAGTAGTAGTAGTAGTAGTGCCAATTTTTATTATTATTATTATTATACCTTTCTTTTTCTCATTTTTCAAGTTACCTCTCCCCTTACCTTCCTGGCCATCCTTCTCCCTACTTTCCAGGTCCCCCTCCCCTGCTTTCCAGGTCCCCCTCCCCTACTTTCCAGGTCCCCTCCCCTGCTTTCCAGGTCCCCCTCCCCTGCTTTCCGGATCGCATCTTCAGTCTACTTTCCAGGTTACTACTTACTCCCCTACTGTCCATGTCACCTTACCCCTACTTTTCATGTCCTCCCCCCTTCCAGGTCACTGTACTCCTACTTTCCATCTCCTCCCCCCTGTACAGGTCTCCTTACTCCCACAATCCATGACCTCCCCTTTCCAGTCCTCCCTACCTCTACGTTTCTGGTCCTCTCCTCTACTTTTCAGACCCGCTTCCCTACTTTTCAGGTCCCTTCCCTACTTTTCAGGTCCCCCTTCCCTACATTTCAGGTCCCCTCTCTTACTTTTAAGGTTCCCCTCTCTTAGTTTTAAGGTCCCTTTCCCCTACTTTTCAGATCCCCTCCCCTACTTTTCAGGCCCCCCTCCCCTACTCTTTCAGCTTCTCTCTATCTGATTCCCAAATGTCATTTTGACTCGTATTAGATCTGCAAATTTGTATCATTTTATGGACAATCTAATTTAAAAGTTTGGACTTGATTTAGTTGAGAAAAAAATGGATTCTTAAACTTGCTACTTTTTTAAGTCACAATTTCGGCTACTTTTTTTCGGTTATTTCGTTACTTTGCTACTTTTAATTCGCAATTTCTCTCTTTTTTTTTCAATATTTCCTTTTGTGTGCGAGGGAGAATAAAATTAAATTTTTATTATATATTTTAAGTGATTTTTTAAACTGTTTTTCTATTTTTTCACTACTTTAGTGAAGTGAACGTCGCGGGATGTGCAATTTTTTGATTTTTTATGTACATCAGGTGAGAATTTTAACTCATTTTGCTGTTTTTTCCGCTACTTTCATATAGCGGAAGTAGCAGAATGTACAATTGTTAGATATTTTTTCTATGTACATTGAGTTTTAACTCATTAGTTTGCTACATTTTTTCCGTTACTTTCGTGTAGCGGAAGTAGCAGAATGTACAATTGTTAGATATTTTTTCTATGTACATTGAGAGTTTTAACTCATTAGTTTACTACATTTTTTGCTAGATATTTTTTTCCTATGTACAGTAATTGAGAGTTTTAACTCATTATTTTGCTACTTTTTTTCTCTACTTTCGTGTAGTGGAAGTAGAAGAATGTGCAATTGTTAGATATTTTTTCCTATGTACAGTAAGTGAGAGTTTTAACTCATTATTTTGCTATTTTTCCGCTACTTTCATGTAGCGGAAGTAGCAAAATGTGCAATTGTTCGATATTTTTTTATATGTACAGTAAGTGAGAGTTTTAACTCATTTTTTTGCTATTTTTCCGCTACTTTCATGTAGCGGAAGTAGCAAAATGTACAATTGTTAGATATTTTTTTCTATGTACAGTAAGTGAGAGTTTTAACTCATTATTTTGCTACTTTTTTTCTCTACATACGTGTAGCGGAAGTCGCGGAATGTAGAATTTTTAGATTTTTCTGACGTAGGGAGTTATAAAACTTATTTATTATAGGGTTCATTACTTTGTGTCTAATGCATGTAGATTGTATGCGTATGGATGTTGTATGTATTCATGTGTCATGTGTATTAGGGAGATTTTGACATTATTTAGGTATTGCGTGTTTGTGTATCATGTGTATGAGAAAGATTTTAAAATTATTATTTAACTTTAAGATTGTGGAATCAGTTATAAAATAGATTGTAGATCTGACACCGATACAGATTCCGATGCCGATACTGAAACAGATTCAGGTTCCTATGCCGATACAGATTCCGATTCGGGTTCTGATACAAATTCAGATTCTGTTGCGATACAGATTCCGGGGTTCTGATACAAATTCAGATTCTGTTGCTGATTCAGATTCAGGTTTCGATACCAATACAGATTCTGATGCTGATACAGATTGAGGTTCCGATACCAATACAGATACTGATTCGGGTTCCGATACAGATTCTGATGCCGATACAGATTCAGGTTCCTATGCCGATTCGGGTTCCGATACAAGTTCAGATTCTGATGCTGATACAAATTGAGGTTCCGATACCAATACAGATACTGATTCGGGTTCCGATACAGATTCTGATGCCGATACAGATTCAGGTTCCTATGCCGATTCGGGTTCCGATACAAGTTCAGATTCTGATGCTGATACAGATTGAGGTTCCGATACCAATACAGATACTGATTCGGATACAGATTCAGGTTCTTATGCAGATACAGATTCCGATTCGGGTTCCGATACAAGTTCAGATTCTGATGCTGATACAGATTGAGGTTCCGATACCAATACAGATACTGATTCGGGTTCCGATACAGATTCTGATGCCGATACAGATTCAGGTTCTTATGCAGATACAGATTCCGATTCGGGTTCCGATACCGATTGGATATATTTTGCGGTTCCGGTTCTGAAAGATTGTAGATTTGGATTTCGGTTTTAATACTTATGCCGTATCCGGTTATAATACAGATACAGATACCAGTTTCGATATCGATACAGAATCTGATACCAGTTAAATTACCAATTTCGATACTGATGCCATTACCGATATCGATTCCGAATCTTGCTCCGATATCGTTACCGATTCCGATTCTGGTTCCGATATCGTTACCGATACAGATTCCAATTTTGGTTCCGATATCGTTACCGATACAGATTCCGATATCGATATGTATTCGTAATAATGTTCATGTAGGTATTTGCTTATGTACGTAAAATGACGGTAATTATTAATTAAAAAAAAACTGGCAACTGAAAATTAATTAAAATTATGCAATTAATTTTAATTATTTTCTTTTTTTAATTGAATTTTAATTAGGTTGTGACTTAATTGCACACTAAATTATTATTATTATTATTATTATTATTATTATTATTATTATTATTATCATCTATTATTATTATTATTATTATTATTATTATTATTATTTATATTATTATTATTATTATTATTATTATTATTATTATTATTATTATTATTATTATTATTATTATTATAAAATTAGCAAAGTCTATTCCACTGTATGTTCTGCCAAAAATATATATTACCCATTTTCACCCCCACATATTTTACTGCCTCTTCGTATGTGGAACAATACCCAAAACAAACACACATCAACAAATCATAAGGCTTCTCAGTGGCAGCAAAAAATTTAACATATTGCAATTTGATCATCTTCTAAATCTCTCTCTCTCTCTCTCTCTCTCTCTCTCTCTCTCTCTCTCTCTCTCTCTCTCTCTCTCTCCTCTAAAGGAAATATACAAAGTAATAAACAATAGTACATGTGAATTCTTATAAAACAAACCATATAAATCAAACTGAGAGAGGAATAATCCTACGAAACACCACCAACCTGAAAATACCTTTCTGCAGACTTACTAAAGCACGACAAGCAGTAAGCTACACCTCCCTCAAACTATATCCAACCTACCGGATGATATAAAATTAAAAAATTTTGCTCGCAAAATTAAAAAAAAATGTACATACTGTAAATTCGTACTGAACAATTATTATTTATTATTATTTATTATTATTATTTTTATTATTATTATTATTATTATTATTATTATTATTATTATTAAAATCAATATTCTACAGTATTCACATTTTTTCCTATTATTGCAATATAATAATTATTATTATTATTTTATTATTATTATTATTATTATTATTATTATTTTCAGATAAATTGATTTTAGAATATCAACGCTGTTTCGCCATAGAATAGGTACGTCTAATTATTATTATTATTATTATTTATTATTAGTAGTAGTAGTAGTATTTTTTATATAGTCTAGATATCTTTTTTTTTTCGTATCTCACGGGCATTGCCCTATTCTATGAGTAACTTTTTTCTAGGTAGTATATACCCAGGATCTCCAAGTGCGTTCGAACCGGCTCTCTCAAGCACGTGAGTCATTCACTTTACCGTTTTTGCACGGTACACTGCAATGTGTGCACTGTAAAAATTCTCCTAACGAATGGTTCGTTGGGACAAGTGTCAAAAAGTGTTCGGTAAAATTTTCAATAGAGAAAAGACGTGTTAAGCATAAAAAAGTCGCTTCACCAATTTTTTTTTTTAGTAAGAAAATAAATGAAAAAAAAATTTGTTGTGACATTTTTGCCACTTGTCCCAACGAATATTACTTAATATATGTATTCGTGAATATAAATGACTATGGCAAATCACATGTACATGTATATGATTGTTCGCATTACTTATGTATGTATTCATGAATATAGATTGCGGTGGTAAATCACACTTATACGTACGCACGCATGCACATTCTAATTTTGCATGCACATAGTCAGCAGTGATGTATCTCGCTTGCATCTGCAATACATTTAACTGCACCATTTATGCAAAGCCTCGGTGAATTTTTAATGTATTGATCTTTCTTTTTTATGTATTTATTTAATCAAGAAAAGAGAGAATAAGAAAGTAAGATAAAAAAAAAGAAAAAAAAAAAGAATAAGTTGTTAAGGCTTGTTTTTGGTGTGTGTTTTATGAGATAGAATAATGTATTATAGATTATATAAGATATACTGAATAAGATATTAGAGATCAATCTGTGTCAAGGATTGTCAAGAATATTCAAATCTACAACCATCAAATGTAAATCATATTCATGTCTAAAACCATCAAATGTAAATCATATTAATGTTTAAAACCATTGTAAATCATATTCAAGTCAAGAACTGTCAATGTAAATCATATTCATGTCTGAAAATATCAATGTATATCATTCAATTTAAGAACCATCAAATGTAAATCATATTCATGTTTATAACCATCAATGTAAATCATATTCATGTCTAGAACCATCAAATGTAAATCATATTCATGTCTAGAACCATCAAAGTAAATTATATTCATGTCTAGAACCATCAATGGAAATCATATTCATGTCTGGAACCATCAAATGTAAACCATATTTATGTTTATAACCATCAATGTAAATCATATTCAATTATAGAACAGTCATTTTAAATCATATTCATGTCTAGAACCATCAACGTAAATCATATTCATATTAAGAATCATTATTGTAAATTATATTCATGTCTAGAACCATCAAATGTAAACTATATTCATGTCTAAAATCATCAACGTAAATCATATTCATGTCTAGAACCATCAAATGTAAACTATATTCATGTCTAGAATCATCAATGTAAATCATATTCATGTCTACAACCATCAAATGTAAACTATATTCATGTCTAGAATCATCAATGTAAATCATATTCAAGTCTAGAATTGTCAATTTAAGATTTGACTTGGGGAAAACTGTGCTGAGAGATGCTTTTGTTATTAAATCTATTTGAATAATTTTAGTTCAAAAGTGTTCTTAATGAAGGACAATAATTCAAGAATTTTCACGCTTATCATACAAGTTAAAACTCGTTTAAATCACGTGACAATCACAGTATAAATATAATGTAGTTAAAGCTCTTTTAGGTCACGTAACAATCACAGTATAAATAATATAATGTAGTTAAAACTCATTTATATCACGTGATAACCACAGTATAAATAGTATAATGTAGTTAAACCTCATTTAGATGACGTGACAATCACAGTATAAATAATATAATGTAGTTAAAACTCATTTGTATTACGTGACAATCACAGTATAAATAATAAAATGTAGTTAAAACTCATTTAGATCACGTGATCATCACAGTATAGATGATATAATGTAGTTAAAACTCGTTTAAATCACGTGACAATCACAGTATAAATAATATAATGTAGTTAAAATTTGTTTAGATCACGTGATAATCACAGTATAAATAATATAATGTTTAGTTTATCAAATTGTAGTTAAAATTCGTTTAAATCACGTGACAATCACAGTATAAAATAATGTTGTTAAAACTCGTTTAAATCACGTGACAATCACAGTATAAATATAATGTAGTTAAAACTCCTTTATATCACGTGATAACCACAGTATAAATAATATAATGTAGTTAAAACTCATTTAGATCACGTGACAATCACAGTATAAATAATATAATGTAGTTAAAATTCGTTTAGATCACGTGACAATCACAGTATAAATAATATAATGTAGTTAAAATTCGTTTAGATCACGTGATAATCACAGTTTAAATAATATAATATAGTTAAAACTCATTTAGATCACGTGTCAATCACAGTATAAATAATATAATGTAGTTAAAATTCATTTAGATCACGTGACAATCACAGTATAAATAATATAATGTAGTTAAAATTCGTTTAGATCACGTGATAATCACAGTATAAATAATATAATGTAGTTAAAATTCGTTTAAATCATGTGACAATCACAGTATAAATAATATAATGTAGTTAAAACTCGTTTAAATCACGTGACAATCACAGTATAAATAATTATGTAGTTAAAACTCGTTTAAATCACGTGATAATCACAGTATAAATAATATAATGTAGTTAAAACTCGTTTAAATCACGTGATAATCACAGTATAAATAATATAATGTAGTTAAAATTCGTTTAAATCACGTGACAATCACAGTATAAATATAATGTAGTTAAAACTCGTTTAAATCACGTGATAATCACAGTATAAATAATATAATGTAGTTAAAATTCGTTTAGATCACGTGATAATCACAGTATAAATAATATAATGTAGTTAAAATTCGTTTAAATCACGTGACAATCACAGTATAAATATAATGTAGTTAAAACTCGTTTAAATCAAGTGATAATCACAGTATAAAAATATAATGTGTTAAAATTCGTTTAAATCACGTGACAATCACAGTATAAATAATATAATGTAGTTAAAATTCGTTTAAATCACGTGACACTCAGTATAAATATAATGTAGTTAAAACTCGTTTAAATCACGTGACAATCACAGTATAAATAATATAATGTATATATATCTTGTTCAGAGGATTGGATTAACTTTTCCTTCAGGAGCGTGAGCATTCATGATCGTACCTTGAACGTATCAAACTCATACGTTAAAACTTATATGTCACGTGATCTGCAAAATGGAACTGACTCTCCTTCTTGAGCATGAGCCTCCCTTGATGAATTTAGCTAGACATTTCGATATTGTGAATGAATTTAGTTATCAGCTAATGAGTATGTGTATACCTTGAACGTATCTTTTCAAGGAGAGATATGTATAAGTGGAATCACCCCTTAGATCTGTGAGAAACACTCCTTAAGGGGGGGGGGTAGAGAACGATACCCCTAAAAAGAGAGAACCACTCTCGAAGGCTTCTTTGAACACCCGGCCTCTTAAAAAAAAACATTAGAAAGAAAAACAATAATCTGCATTCTTCTAAGGAAGATCAAGAGGTGGGGGGGGGGGAATATTGAAAACAGACGAAGGTTTTTGAGTTCGTGTGTGTGTTTTTGTTTTTTTTTTTTTTTTTAAGATACCAAAGTTGTTTGGAAGATTCTAGTAGAAAGACGAAGGATATGAATTTTTGAAGCATTGAAAACAACCATCTTTCCATGCCCCCATGCAGAGATTCGAAAAAACATTAAAAATTAACTGTTCCAGCCCCACCCTCTACCCTCCACCCTCCACCCTCCACCCTCCTAACACGAATTATTCGCTGCTGATGGGTTGAAAGTCATTCAAAATGAAAGGAATGATAAGGGGTAGTGTCTCGTCTGCATAGGATTAGATAAGTGATGATGCGATAGAGAGAGAGAAAGAGAGAGAGAGAGAGAGAGAGAGAGGTCATTAATTAAAAATTCCAGAAAGAGAGTTGGGAATAAGACAAAACTTCTGAGGAACACCATAACTATTGATAAGTTTTAAAGGATGAACGGTGGACGTCTACAACAACAACAGTAGTTACAGAACGATCGGAAAGGAAATCAAAAAAAAGGAAAGGATTGATACCGAAAGATATGACCAACGCTTCAAGAAAAGTTGTTACCATGAGTATACGAATTTCCGTGTGCGTTTGAGCTAGATTTGCGTGTGTTTTTGTATGTATGTATATGTGTGTGTGTATGAACGGGTACTCTATGGCTGGCGGACATGTTATTTAAATGCAAATCGTTTTTTAACACGTTGAAGGGAGGCGGTTTTAATATGTCGTGTAAATAGGTTTTGAAGAAGAATTTTACGATTGGCCTGACACCGGTTTTGGAGACGGAGGGGAGTGAGGGGAGAGGGGAAAGTGAAAGGCAAGTTGAGGTAGGGGGGGATTAAGGGCAAGTTGAGGTGGGTGAGAGGTAATGGGGGGGATTGGGAGGATAAGTAAGAAACTTCAAATCATGATGTTTATTTTATTTATTTTTTAAATTTAATTTTTAT
>SEYY01000733.1:17500-20000 GCA_009176605.1 Armadillidium nasatum
TTCAACTTTTATTATTTCTTATTCATTTTTAAAATAAAAGTAGCATAGGAGGGAGAGGAGAGTAATATTGCTGTGTGTGAGAGTGAGTTAGAGAGAGTGTAAGGGTGAGAGAGCGAGTGAGTAAGAGAGTGTAAAAGTGAGAGTGAGTGAGAGAGAGAATGTGAGCGAATGAGAGAGGTAAGGGTGAGTGAATCTGTGTGTGTGTAATTATGTGTGTGTGTTAGTGTCTATTTAATCATTGATTTGGAAGTTCGTGCTGTGTGTTCTTAAGCTCTTATTACGTAGTTTTTCTCATTGGTTTGTGTACATTATATTTTTTTTTATGAAAAGTAGTATGGATCCTCCATCTGAGGGGGACAAATCCCTTCCCCCTCATTTGGCTCTTCGATTGAGGGTAGGGGGGGTTCTTGAAGTGTTTTCTGGGAGACCACGAAACCTTGATAACTTTTTGTCTAATATTTGGAGACAAAAGGCGGTGGTCATGCGGTTAACGTGTTGGTCTTGTATGCAGTAGGTCCTGCGGTCGAAACGCAAAGGGGAACTGTACTGATTAGCATCGCAGAGAGGTTGTCATCTTTTTTTTAAATATTTTCCCAACTTCCTTTGACTTGCACACTTTTAAACGCCGTGTGTCCGGTCACGTCGGCCATTAGCGAACAGATCCCGAATGTTCCCCAACGCTGGTGGATATTTTTAGGCCCCCGGCCTTTGCCCACCAGAAGAGACATAATATATATATATATATATATATATATATATATATATTATATATATATATATATATATATATATATATATATATATATATATATATATATATATATATATATATATATATATATATATATATATATATATTATATATATGTGTGTGTGTGTGTTTGTTCTTAATATGATCTTTTTTTCATAGATTTTGTTAATTGTCAAAGGCATTAAACCTTTCCAAGCCCAAAATCTCTTTATTTAAATTTTAAATTTTTCAAAAGCTTTTTTTTTTTTTTTTTTCAAAAATTTTTTTTTTTTTTTTTTTTCAAAGTTTTTTTTATCCTCATTAGAATTTAAATTTTGTAACGAGGAAATAATATACTCATACACCTACATGTGTGTGTATACTTATACATACGTGATGTATGTACATGCATGTATTTTTGTGGATATTATAAATGGATGTGGGATTTTAATTATACAAATTTTTTTTTCTTTTTTTTTAAATTTCTTTTTATTTTATTTTATTTTTTTTGTGAAAATTTGTTTGAATTAATTTTTTTTTAAAGGTTGAAATATTCATTTTAAATTATTAAATTTAAATTTAGATGAAAAATTGATAAGAAAAATAACCTTTCATTAGATAAAATTTGTTAACTGTATACCTGTAACTTTTGATTGTACAGTTTTGAATCATAATTTCTGTATCTTTTGATTTTATAATTTTATATCTTAATTTCTGTATCTTTTGATTGTACAGTTTTGAATCTCAATTTCTGTATATCTGTATCTTTTGATTGTAGTGTTGAATCTTAATTTCTGTATCTTTTGTACAGTTTTGAATCTTAATTTCTGTATCTTTTGTACAGTTTTGAATCTTAATTCTGTATCTTTTGATTGTATAGTTTTGTATCTTAATTTCTGTATCTTTTGATTGAACAGTTTTGCATCTAAATTTCTGTATTTTTTGATTGAACAGTTTTGCATCTTAATTTTTGTATCTTTTGATTGAACTGATATATCTTTTGACCTGTTCAGTTTTGTTTCTATTGGCTCGTCATATATTTCTTATGACTATACAGCTATACAGTTGTATTTTATTTGATGATACATTTTCAACGTCTGTTCTGTACAGTTATATATTTTTAAATACCTGAAGAGGATGCTTTGGCACCGAAAACGTTTGTTCAATTTTTATTCATTTTTTAATTATATATATATATATATATATATATATATATATATATATATATATATATATATATATATATATATATATATATTATATATTATTTATATTATATATATATTATATATATTATATATATATATTGAGGGCTATTATGGGTTTAATACTCATGCAATATCTTAATTTGCCTTTTTGTTTGCGTGTGTATAGGTGTGTGAATATTGTGTGTGTGTGTGTGTGTGTACACGCGGGCTGTATTTTTTTTTTTGAAAATTATATTAACTTTTTTTTATATTTTGTTCAAGTGTTAGTTTTTAAATTATTATTTTTTTATATACGTATATATATATATATATATATATATATATATATATATATATATATATATATATATATATATATATATATATATATATATATATATATATATATATATATATATATATATATATATATATATATATATATATATCCTCACAATAGAAGATATAAGATTTTAAACCCTTTTATCAGGCTTGCTTGAAACCCTTTCAAATTATGTAACCTTATTTTCCATTCCCATCCCCTGAATCTCCCCCTTTCCCCACTAGAAACATCGCCCCCCTC
>SEYY01000733.1:25000-40000 GCA_009176605.1 Armadillidium nasatum
AATTTTTGTACTTTTTTTAAACTTTAACTATCCAAAACTGTAATTTTTTGATTTTTTTTTGTGAAGAAAATGCATATAATCATTAATTTAAGTGAATGTTGGCTATTCTACTCCTTCCTTACAATTAAATAAACCTTATATCTGATTTTCTTAACCTTAAATTTCAGTGCTTTTGACCTCTTTACAAATTTTTGGAAACCCCGGCCAGAACCCGGCCAGAACCCCGGCCCCGGCCCGGCCCGGCCAAATTTGGGTGACCCCGGCCCCGGCCCCGGCCCCGGCCAAATTCCAACCCCGGTCGGTTCCTATACACACATATACATATATACGCACATGCACATATACTCACATACAATATATACACATGCACATATATAGATATGCGCACATACACACACACACGCACCAAAGTCTTATTCTGATTAAATATGAGCAGAACATACGATATTTTTTATCAAATATTGAGCAATGTAAATTATAATAATAAGAATAGCTTGTCCAATATTAATAATAATAATTATATATATATATATATATATATATATATATATATATATATATATATATATATATATATATATATATATAATATATATTAAAGGAAAATAAATATTATATATTATTCATTATTTTATTATTATTATTTTCTAATATACGATTAATCGTATTTTTTGTTGTTATATATATATATAGTTATATATATATATATATATATATAATATATATATATATATATATATATATATATATATATATATACATATAATAGTATAATGTAAAACTAGATCAGTTGTAGAGAAATGGTTAGATGTTATGACTGTAAGCAGCTTAAGACTGTATAATTACTGTTAACTAAATCAATTAGTTGAGAGAAATGGTTAGATGTTATGACTGTAATCAGCTTAAGACTGTATAATTAATGTAAAACTAAATCAGTTGTAGAAAAATGGCTTAATGTTATGACTGTATAATTACTGTAATACTAAATCAGTTGTAGAATAATGTGTTTGACGTAATAACTGTGAAAAGTTAAAGTATTTGCTAGACTGTATAACTATAATCTCCCAAATCAGATGTAAAGAAAAATGTATTAGATATAATACCTGTATATAGTTTGAGTATTTGCAAGACTATAGTTACTATAAAATTAAATCGGACATAGAATAATGCTATATGCACATAGTGACTGTAAACAGTTTTAAGTACTACCACGACTGTATAACTACAATAAAGCTAATCGGATGTAGTAAAATAAGCGGTGAGGTGCGATTGTTAAAGTATAAAGGTGCTTTGTCACGTGGTGCGGTGCGGTGCGGTGCGATTGTTAAAGTATAAAGGTGCTTTCTCTCGTCGTGCGGTGCGGTAATTGGAGGAAAATTACGGCGCTTATTCAACTCTACATTTAATTAACATATCACAGAATATTTAATTGAAAAAATTTTTTTTCCATGTTACCACCACTCACAGGTCAGAGTCCCTTTTGGAGGAGTGGTCATAATTATAGAATAAAAGAAAATCCAATCTCGAGTCTAGTGTAGATCCCTCAGGTGGGCGTAGACGAATGATTTAAAAGAGGTAGGTTAAAAAACAGCAGGAAAAATAAGAAGGTAGGGAGTTCCACAGAACAGAAGTTGCTGGAAAGGAGATATCACAACGTGCAAGCCTAGAGTTTGCATTACTCACACACTAAGTACAAGAAGGATCGGATCATGTTGTGAAAGTCCAGGTTTTGATTCTTCGTTCAAATTCTAGAAAGGAATTTCCTAAAAAAAAACTCTGAATTATTATTATTAATTATTATTATTATTATTTGTATAACCTGACTCATTGTTTTTGAGGAACGTGTTTAAAAAAAAAAAACGAACAAAAAAAAACATTTTTTACACATCCATTTGTTGCTATCAACGTTCATGAACAAAAGAAAAATAAATAAATTTGGTAAATAATTTTTTAAAAAGGGCTTTTAGTATAAATGTATAATCGATAACATGATTAATCTAGTAATCCGATTTAAGATTGATAAGAGCAATCAGTAGCAAAAATGCTTCCATAAATTGTTACAAAAAAAAGAAAAGAGAGAGAGAGAGTTAAAAGTGAGTAGGAAGGAAAGAGTGAGTGAGTGGGGGGAGAGAGAGAGAGAGAGTTAAAAGGAGAGAGAGAGGAGAGAGAGAGAGAGAGAGAGAGTTAAAAGTGAGTAGGAAGGAAAGAGTGAGTGAGTGGGGGAGAGAGAGAGAGAGAGTTAAAAGTGAGTAGGAAGGAAAGAGTGAGTGAGTGGGGGGAAAGAGAGAGAGAGAGAGAGAAAAAAAAAAGATTAAGTGAATGAGTTGGAGAGAGAAAGTGAGAGCAAATTAGTGAGTGAGTGAGATATGTGAATGGGGGGGGGGGAGAGAGAGAGTAAGTGAATGACCAAGAGAGAGAGAGAGAAAAATTAATTTTACTATTTCATATTAAAGTGAAAAATATAAAACGCTTAGTTAACAAAATACAATAACAAAATTGTATAGAATACTTTTAAACTTGTAAGGTGTATACATACATGTCTTCAAATCTTCTCATAGTATATTCTATTCACTGTATAAACCAACAAATATTCTATAAGTTGATAGTGTTCATTGTATAGCCTGACGGTATTCATTGTCTAATTTGTTAGTTTTATTGTGTAAACTGATTATTTTCATTCTATAGCCTGACAATTCATTGTACAATCTGACAGTTTTTATTGTTTATCCTGACTGTATCTATTGTGTGATATGACAGTTTTAATTGTATATACTGATTGTATTCATTTATTGCCTGCCTGTATCTATTTTGTGATATTACAGTCTTTATTGTATATCCTGACTATATTCATTTATAGCCTCATTGTGTGATACGACAATTTTCATTTTATATCCTGACTATTCATTTGTAGCCTGACTGTATTCATTATGTGATATGACAGTTTTTATTGTATATCCTGACTATATTTATTTATATTCTCATTGTGTGAAATGGCAGTTTTTATTGTATATCCTGACTGTATTCATTATATGATATGACAGTTTTTATTGTATATCCTGACTGTATTCATTTATAACCTCATTGTGTGAAATGAGTTTTTATTGTATATCCTGACTGTATTCATTGTATATCTTGATAATATTCATTTATTTCCAGACAATATTCATTATATTAGAATAGTATTTTCTATTTAAATTTACATTTATTGTATATATGTATAAATTTCATTGTTTATTGTATCATCTGAAAATTCATTGTGTAACTAAACAGTATTTATTGTATAACCTAGCAGGATTTAATGTATAATAAGACAGTATGTATGGTATAATCCCTAATTTTCCCTAATGGTATAATCCCTAATCCCTAAGTTTTTTTTTATATATATAACCTGACAGAATTTATTATAGTCAGACAGTATTAATTTTATATCCTGACTGGACTGTGTTCGTTGTATAACCTAATATACTGTAACCCGTCGGTATTTGTTGTATAACCTGATAATGTATACCTAATATACTGTACCCCGGTTTTTGTATATATTATATATATATATATATATATATATATATATATATATATATATATATATATATATATATATATTATATATATATATTTATATATATATATATATATATATATATATATATATATAATATTCCGTTTTATTGAGTCTATGCATTCGTAAAATTCTTTTTACGTATATCTATAATCTTATATAACCCCCCCCTCTCCCTCCCCACTCTTCTCTTTTCCCATTGGTGCACTCCCCCCCCTCCCTCTCTCCAGCCTTTTTTTTCGTACCATCAAAAATAAATCATTGTGTTGTCGATGAATTATTAATAGGGTATAGCAAAGCCGAATGTGTACGGTTTTGTTTAGTTTGTTTGTGTATGTGTATACTTATTTTTCATACTTAAGTGTACGTATTTTGTAATAGCAAGTTTGTGTGTGTATTTTTGTTTTTAAATTTTAAATGAAGATCTTTCCCCTTTGGAATACAATAGTTTCGTATTTATTTTATTTTACTTTAGATTTTATTTTCGTTTTTCTTTATCTTTATACTTTATACTTTTATTTAACTATAATAAAGATGAAATTTTAGGAATTAATATTGGGATAATAAATTATTAAAATTTTAATTTATACAGTTTATGCATATCATTGAAATTTTAAGGTATTTAGTAGGAAAATATTTAAAAATTAATGATATATATGGGTAACTATTTTAAATTATGTTAAATAAATTTAAACATTAAGATAATAAATTATTAAAATTTTAATTTATTCAATTTATAAAAATCATTGAAATTTTAAGGTATTTAGTAGGAAAATATTTAAAAATTAATGCTATAAATGGGTAACTATTTTAAATTATGTTAAATAATGAAAAACTTTATAAAATAATAATAATTTTAAAATTGCTAGCAACAATGTAATTTTAATATAATTTTAAATTCCAAAAAATAAATTAAAATTTTAGACTTTACATGGGTAACTTAATAATAATAATAATTATTATTATTTTTATTATTCATTATTATTATTATTATTATTATTTAATAGTTTTATGTGCATAATAAAAAAAAAAATTTTTTTTTTTAAATAAATAAATTAATAATTTGTTACACAGAGTAATGATAAATAAATAAATTTAAAAAAAGCTTAAAAGCAATGAAACACTTGTTTAGAATTGGAAAAAAGAAATAAAAAAAACTTGGATTATGCACATAAAACTAAATTAAATAATAATAATAATAATAATAATAATAATAATAATAATAATTACACACACACACACACACACACACACACACACACACAAAAATAAAAAAATAAAAATAAATAAATAAAAAATAAAAAAAAAAAAAAATATAATATTATAATATATATATATATATATATATATATATATATATATATATATATATATATATATATATATATATATATATATATATATATATATATATATATATATATATATATATATATATATATATATATATATATATATAATTACAGAGTTTCCGAGATTCCCTTTCCTTAGAGAAAAAGTTGCGGAGGTAAAGTTTTTATATATTTTATTCACGGTTCCTGGAAACTGAGACATTGACAAACAAACAAACACACTCATGCGCTCTCTCTCTCTCTCTCTCTCTCTCTCTCTCTCTCTCTTCTCTCTCTCTCTCTCTCTCTCTCTCTCTTTCCTCTCTCTCTTTCTATCTCTCTCACTCTATCTCTCCTCTCTCTCTTCTCTCTCTACTCTCTCTCTCTCTCTCTCTCTCTTCTCTTTCTCTTTCTCTTTTTCTCTTTCTTTCTCTCTCTCTCTCTCTCTCTCTCTCTCTCTCTCTCTCTCTCTCTCTCTCTCTCTCTCTCTCTCTCTCTCTCTCTCTCTCTCTCTCTCTGAAATTCCGATATTTTGAAATATCTGGTTTCTACTCCGGCTCCGATTTCACCATCTTAAAATTTTTAAAAATTTTAACGTCTTCGGATGTGGTTCCGTCATCATTTGAATTACGGAGCGATTTCGTTGTATTAAGGGGGGGGGAGTGGCGTGAAAGGGTGAATCCGATACCGGATTTATTAAGAAAAGAAGATTTATATTCTGGTTCCGGCTTTAACTCCGGCTTCACATCCGTGCATAGAAATATTTTAAAATAAATATAATCACGATATAAACGTAAATATTTATGTTGATACAAATGTTCATTTTCTAACATATATGAATACTGTACGAACGAATACGAGTATATATATATACATACACACATACGTAAGCGCTCCCGAAGACATACACATACTGTCACACTCACACTCTGTCACACACACTCACTGTTACCCACAAACACAGACACACAATAAGCACATTATGTGAATACGACTGTACATATTAATACATATATATAAACTCTCGCACTCACGCACACGCACGTAGACTCATACATTCACTTACTCACTCACTCACACACACATACACACACACGTGCACTCACTCATACACACATCCAGAGAGAATCACTCACACACTCAACTCACACGCACACAAACACAAATCCACACACACACACACACACACACACACACATCCAGAGAGAGAAGCACGTACTTGGCCTACTTATCGCTCTGTTTTAGTCCACTCTCGTTGTCTTGGGCTCTGCTTGCTCTCCTTCTTCGGACGCCGTTTTAGCATTATCAATTTAAATAATGAAATACAACTCCTTCTTATTCAACTCGTTTACGCTTGCTTGTGTTTTGCCTCTTTCGGTGAACGTTAATGGATTTGCCACTTGACCTTTTTCTATTTCCTAGGGGAGGGAAGGGAGTTGGGGGAGGTTATCTTCCTTTTTCTCTTATTTCTTATCTTTTACCGATTTCTCGTGATTTGTGCTGTTCTGATGGTTTTTGTTTTTTGTTTGGTTGACTATCTTCTTTCTCTTTCTTTTCTCTTTTTTCTTTTCTCTTTAGTTGATTCTCTCTCATCTCTTTGTTAGATGTTTTTGTTTGCTCTCTCTCTCTCTCTCTATCCTTATGAGCAGATCTTTCCTCTTTAATCTCTTATCTCTTTCTCTGGTCTGTGCGGTCTGTTTACTTATTTTATTGTTGGGTTGGCTCTATTTAATCTCTTTCTCCTTCTCCATCCTCCTCCATCTCTTGTTTCAATCTCCTCTTTCTTTTTCTATCTTTTCATCTACCATATCTCCGCTCTCTCTCTCTCTCTCTCTCTCTCTCTCTCTCTCTCTCTCTCTCTCTCTCTCTCTCTCTCTCTCTCTCTCTCTCTCTCTTCATCAGTTGATTCTTTTTCTCTTATTATTGTTGGTTGGTTATCTTTCACCTTATCTAATTTTTCTGGTTGTCCATCTCTATCTTCATATCTACCATCAGTGTCGTTCAGTTTTGTTAATTTTACTAGTCTCTTCTTTCTATTTAGGTTCAATTCATAGTGTAATCTCCTAGTCTTGTCTTAGTCTGGTCCTAGTCCGGTTCTAGCCTAGTCTCTAAGTCTGGTCCTAGTTTAATTTCCTAGTCTTGTCCTAGCCTAGTTTCTAAGTCTAGTCCTAGCCTAGTCTCAGTCTAAGTCCTAGCCTGGTTTCATAGATTAGTCCTAGCCTAGTCAACTCCCTTACCAAGTTTCCTAGTCTAGTCCTAGAAGGAAATATACTTCTCTTATCTATCTCTCCGGGCACATTGTCTGTCTACCCTGGTCTGTCTCTCTCCTTATCTCTTATCGGTATCTTAGGTTTTTGTTTTTGTTTTTTCTTTTTCGACCGTTATATCTCTTATAAATGTTTGTCTCTGTGTGCAATATCTCTCTACTTGTTATCAACCAAGTATTTTTTTTTTGTCTGTACCAAAATTCTTATCTCTCTCTCTCTCTCTCTCTCTCTCTCTCTCACACACACACACACACACACACACACACACACACTATCGTTTTCTCAATGTTTACAAAAGTGAGGGTTTAGGTAATTCGGAACCCCTTTTTTAAAATCTCTCTCTCTCTCTCTCTCTCTCTCCCCTCCTTCCCTCTCCCTCTCCTTCCCTCTCTCTCTCTCTCTCTCTCTCTCTCTCTCTCTCTCTCTCTCTCTCTCTCTCTCTCTCTCTCTCTCTCTCTCTCTCTCTCTCTCTCTCTCTCTCTCTCTCTCTCTCTCTATCGTTTCCTCTGTTTACAAAAGTGAGGGTTTAGGAAATTCAGAACCCCTTTATTAAAATCTCTCTCTCTCCCTTTTCCCTTTTCTCCCTCTGGTTGTTTCCGTTAATTTCCCCTCTTTTTCCCCCCCAACGTAGAAGAGGAACCTCATTGAACGTTTGCTTGTCAAATGGAATGAGAAATGAGGAAGTTCTTATTGGGTTTAATTCCATTAATTATTTGGTAGTACACTTCAAAGTTTGAAGGAATACATTAATTTATTATTATTATTATTATTTATTATTATTATTATTATTATTTTTTATTATTACTATTATTATATTATTATTATAATTCGTTTTTACATATATATTATTACTTATTATTTTATATTATTATTTGCTAATCAATTTATTATTATTATTATTTTTATTATTTGCTTTTATTATTATTATTATTATTATTATTATTATTAGTATTATATCAAAACCCTGGGTCATTTATGTCACCAAAATATACATGCCATGTATATATGCCATAAACGCCTGTGCAATATATATTTGCCACAAAAACATGCATACCATGTATATATGCCACAAAAAACATACATACCATGCATATGTACCACAAAAACTTGTGCCATCTATACGTATCACAGAAAAACATACATACTATGTATATGTGCCACGAAGCATATTTCACGTATATGTGTGCCACAAAAAAATATGAACCATGTATATGTGCTACAAAAACCTGTACTATGTATTTGTTTCACAAAAACATACCATGTATATGTACCACAAAAACCTATGCCATGTATAGGTGCCACAAAAAATTGTGCCATGAATACGTGCCACAAAAACTTGTGCCATGTATACGTGCCACAAAAACTTGTTCCATGTATAGGTGCCATGAATACGAGCCACAAAAACTTGTGCCATGTATAGGTGCCACAGAAACTTGTGCCATGTATACGTGCCACAAAAACTTGTGCCATGTATACGTGCCACAAAAACTTGTGCCATGTATACGTGCCACAAAAACTTATGCCATGTATGTATTGCCACAAAAACTTGTGCCACAAAAACTTGTGCCATGTATGTATACGTGCCACAAAAACTTGTGCCATGTATACGTGCCACAAAAACTTGTGCCATGTATACGTGCCACAAAAACTTGTGCCATGTATAAAAAATAATTATATATATTGTATATATATATATATATATATATATATATATATATATATATATATATAATTATAAATAATATATAAAGAAATAAAAAAAAAAAAAATTAAATTTTATTTTAAATTATACATTAATTGTTTTATTCTATTATTTTTATATTATTATTTTTTATATTTTTTTATAATTTATTTTATTTTTTTTTATTTTAATTTTTTTTTTTTTTATTTTATTTTACTTTATTTTATTATTTTATTGCCCTATTTGAGGAGGGGGAACATTCTAGGTTGTTTCTCCCGATGAATGGAACGAAAAAACCTTCAAGCACTTGACTCATTATTATTATTATTATTATTATTATTATTATTATTATTATTATTATTATTATTATTATTATTATTATTAGTTCCCTATTAGTAAGATCTTACGCACTACATAACTTAGGTAATTATACCTCTCTTTTTACACCTATGTTAAAGATCTTAACTCACTACGTAATTTAGATGCTATTAATTCATTAATTATTAATTAAATCTTTCTCACTGCATAACTTAGGCACATATATACCTCTGATAACTTATTATATAAGATCTTGCACCGTACAGAATATATATATATATATATATATATATATATATATATATATATATATATATATATATATATATATATATATATATATATATATATATATATATATATATATATAATTCAATTTATTGGATAGCACGTATTGTTTGCTTAATAAAAAAAAAAATCTAGCCAATTAGGTTTCTGTTATAGCTTTTTTTTTAGCTTTTTTTTATGATTTAGCCATTTTTTATGGCTAATATTTTTTTCTACATTTTTTTGTGGCTATTTTAGCACTTTTTCAGCGTTATGAAACCTTATCACGCATGCATGATAACAATCACATACCGATACATACTTTATATATATGCCGATACTTGCCGATATACCGATATATATATACCGATATCGATATATATATATATATATATATATATATATATATATATATATATATATATATATATATATATATATATATATATATATATATATATATATATATATATATATATATATATTTTTTTATATAAAAAATAATATTAATTATTTATTATTATTTTTATTATTTATTATTATTATTTTCTGTAAATAAATAATTTCTTTCTTGTAATAAATAAAAAATTAAATGAATAATTTCTTTCAAGGTCGAAAATTTTTTGAAGGAGATACGAAACCAAATCCTTTCATCCTGGGTCCAACTTCCCCCTTTCCTGCATTTAAATCTCTTCCTGGGTCTAAATCCCCCTAAACTTCCTGCATTTAAATCCCTTTCTGGGTCTAAATCCCCTACCTGAGTCCAACTCCCCCTTTCCTGCATTTAAATCTCTTCCTGTGTTTAAATCCCCTACCTGAGTCCAACTCCCTCTTTCTTGCATTTAAATCTCTTCCTGGGTCTAAATCCCCCTTTCCTGCATTTAAATCCCTTTCTGGGTCTAAATCCCCTACCTGAGTCCAACTCCCCCTTTCCTGCATTTAAATCTCTTCCTGGGTCTAAATCCCCTACCTGAGTCCAACTCCCCCTTTCCTGCATTTAAATCTCTTCCTGGGTCTAAATCCCCTACCTGAGTCCAACTCCCCCTTTCCTGCATTTAAATCTCGTCCTGGGTCTAAATCCCCTACCTGAGTCCAACTCCCCCTTTCCTGCATTTAAATCTCTTCCTGGGTCTAAATCCCCAACCTAAGCCCAGCTCCTTCTACTCCTACTCCTGGATCCAGATCCCCCTTCCTGGGTTTAAATTCCATGATGGGTCTAAGTTTTATCCACCTGGGTCCAAATTTCCCAGTCCTCGGTCCAGATCCTCCGTCCTTGATTTAAATCCCATTCTGGGTCTGAATCCCCTACCTGAATCTAACTTCCCCTTTCCTGGATTTAAATCTCTTCCCTGGTCTAGAACCTCTGCCTGAGCCCAGCTCTTCCTTCCTGGATTTAAATCCCATCCTGGGTTCCATTTCCCCACTCCTGGGTTCATATTTCCCACTCCTGGGTCCAGAATCCCCTATATTTTGTCAGTAAGGTAGTTCTGGGGGTTTACCAATCAGTTACTGATTAAAGTATTATATTTGATACTTCATATATATATATAATATATATATATATATATATATATATATATATATATATATATATATATATATATATATATATATATATATATATATATATATATATATATATATATATATATATATATATATATATATATATATATATATATATATATATATATATATATATATATATATATATATATATATATATATAATATATAAAGTTCACATTTCACGGGCATTGTCCCATTCGAGGAGAGGAACTTTTCTAGGTAGTATATAAGTAGGATCCCCAAGTGGGATCTAACCACTGCCCTCAATCACGTGAGTTAATCAGACAGTTTGAGACACGTTAGACGGCAATTTGTTATGATATTTTAATCCTCTAACCTTTTTTTTTTTTTTAAGGAGACAGGATATTCAGCGCGTTTTCCGAGTAATTTTATTAATGACATTCAGTCATCCATAAATAGAGAAGTATTTGCTATCAGTGGTATGCCATTTCATGCCTAGAACTCCCATTTTTTTTAGCATCTTTATTTCCTTTTAAAGTTTTAAAGGGAGACGAAATATTCAGCAAGCCCTCTCCGTATAGAGAAATGAAAGTATACAAAAAAAAGTTAAAATTCGTTAAAATATATTCTGATGCTGATAAAAGGGTTCAACCCAAATAACAAAGCAAAAATTTAAGTAAATAAATAAATAAATAACTTCTGCAATGGCTAAATCCATTGAACGCAAATATTAAACTGTTTACATCATTATGTACTTTATTACCATATATATATATATATATATATATATATATATATATATATATATATATATATATATATATATATATATATATATATATATATATATATATATATATATATATATATATATATATATATATCGCGGAAACTTTCCCTTCATTGAATGATGTGTCAATGCCATGGGCCGTGTTTTAGAAGTTTTGACACTCCCCCCCCCCCAACCCTCAATGCTTCTCCTGTCGCGGTTTTTCCCCCAACTCAATTCACCCCCCCCCGCCCCCCTAATTTTCTCCCGGCAGTGAAAAAGTTCATTACACCTCCACTTCTTTGAAAGTGTAAGGCTATGTATAATAGAGGTAGTTTAGCAAGCTGATATATATATATATATATATATATATATATATATATATATATATATATATATATATATAATATATATATATATATATATATATATATATATATATATTATATATATATATATATATATATATACCGTATATAAAGGGGATGGAGGTACCGTCTAAAGCGATGGCCGTACCCTTTAAGTTTACTTTACTGAATGTTAGGTTTCGGGAGGGTAGGGTGGGGGGGTAGGGGGGACATTCCTCTGAATTCCGTTGTCCTTGATTTGTCTTTTTTGCGCTTCACCTTTACAGAGAGTATTTTCATATAGACTCGACCATATGCTGGAGTACTTGTGTTGAACTTGTTTAGTGGGGACTCGCCCTCTCCCCCATCCCCCTTTCACTTTTACCTTCTTTACAGGTGTTTCGTTCGCCCTTGTATGGAGTACGATTCATATATTTAAGGAGGTTCCTCACAAAGCTCTCTTTGAAAATGTGGGGTCTAGGGCTTTTTGCCTCATCAACTGATTGACTCTCTCTAATTTACTAACATCAGTCATTATCTATCTGTAGAAGTGTTGCGTCACTTTCTCTTTACTATTGCTATTACAACGGACACTGCTCTTGTGAACTCTCCCGTCGCATACCTCCTCCTTTGAGAAGGGCTCGTGTGACACCCAGCTTTCTACACAGTCTCACCCTTCCTCTGTTCAACTCCCTGACCCCCCAGACTTAAGCGTGTATGTGTACTTTACTGATAGAGTCTGGAACACACTTCCTTTATCTAATTTCCCAAATTCCTTCTTTGACTTGCTCGCTTTCCACCTGCAAACGCAGTGTATCGTGTCATGTCGGCTCTTAATTTAACCTTGGCTTTCCATTCACTCCATTTCTCTTCAACTTTAGAGAAGCTTAGTAGGCCGGTCCTTTTCACGCCATTCCATCATATATATATATATATATATATATATATATATATATATATATATATATATATATATATATATATATATATATATATATATATATATATATATATATATATATATATATATTTATATATATTTTACACATCACCGCCACTCACGGGCAAACCCCTATTCAAGGAGGGGGTGTTAAAAGAATAAAAATGTAAATAATAAAATAATAAAAAATGTAATAAAAATATAAAGGGGTTATTTTTTATTTATTTTATTAATTTGTTAATAGAATTTTTTCTTATTTTAACTTTATTTATTAAGTAGAATCATTTCTATTAATTTTTTAGTTAATGAATTATTAATGTTGTTATTTACTTTATTTACGTTTGTTTGTTTCGATTTAGTTTTGTTAAATTTTTTTCCGGGCTTTTCTTCTATTTTGGCGCGAAACTTATTATTATTAAATTTTTTTCGCGGGTTTTGTTCTATTTTGGCGCGAAACTTTTTTTTTTTTTTTTTTTTTCATTATTTTTTTTTTTTGCATACTTTTGTTTCGATTTTGGCGAGGATTTGTTTTATTTTTTTATTTGTTTATTTTTTTTGTATACATTTGATTTTAGTTTGGCTTTGTTTTTCTTTGTTTTTTCTTTCTTTTTTTTACGTGGGTTAATTATAATTTAGCGCTATTCAATATTTTTATTTTTTTATTTTTATTTCATCCATTTTGTTTTTAATTATTTAACAATTTATATACTTAATTATTTCGATAAGTTTTTTATTTATTTATTTTGTTTTTTTTTTTGTTTTTTGTCCATATTGTTCGATTGCTGCGACAAAATTTTGTTTGCTCGCTTTTTTATCTGATTTTAGCGTGAAAAATATTTTTATTTTCTTTGCGCTCTCTTTTGGTTTGATTTTGGCGCGAAATGCGTTTTTTTGCACCTTTTGAAATTTCGTTCTTTGGTGATAAATGACCGAAGTTAGTTTGATTATTGTTCGATGCTGTTTTTGAAAGCAGTTTTTTTTTTTTATTCTTTTGATTGATTTTATATACATTATTTGTAATTTTATCAGTGTCTGCTTTAGAGTTTTTAAAGAGAATAGGGAGGGTGAGAGGAGGGGCCTAAAAATAGGAAAAATGTGACGTAAGGAGAAGGATGAGAGGACTACGATGAGGGCATAAAAAAAAGAGTATAAAAGTTAGGTGACGTAAAGAGGAGATGAGAGAGGAAGAGAGATAAAGGGTGAGAGAAATACTGAGGGTGCACGAGAAGAGCAGGAAAGTGAGGTGGCAAAAATAGGTGAGAGAGAGAGTTGGACAGGCATAACATACTCGAAGGTGCGAAAGTGAAAAGATGGAAGAGGAGGTCGAGTGAGGGAGAGAGGTGGAGTGGTGGAAGGAAGAGAATGGGAGGGAGTAGGGAGTGAGAGATAGCAGAGATCACGAGGAGGAGAGAATTAAAAATGACAAATGAAAACACTAGGAAAAGGGGGAAGTGATTTTAAGCGAATGACACAGACAAAAAGGGATTTATCCTCATGTGGCATAACGGTAGAATGAATACTAAGAAAAAAGTACACAATGTTCCGCCTCCCCGAATAGGGCAATGCCCGTGAGGTGTGTGGGAACTGTTATATGGAAGGTTTCTAAAAAATACCCGGTTTTCGACGTAGGCTTTGGATACAGTTTTACCCAATTTCTTTTACTTTGTTCTGAAATCCATTTCTTCCAAATATTTTATTGTGTATATATATATATATATATATAATATATATATATATATATATATATATAATATATATATATATATATATATATAATATATATATATATATATATATAATATATATATACCTTGCTCTGGAATCTCTTTCACTCAAATTTCTTTTCCCTTGCTCTGAAATCCATTTCGCCCAATTTTTTTTCACCTTGCTCTGGAATCTATTTCACCCACTTTCTTTTACCTTGCTCTGAAATCCATTTCGCCAATTTTTTTTGTTTACTTTGCTCTGGAATCTGTTTCACCCAATTTCTTT
>SEYY01000733.1:45000-55000 GCA_009176605.1 Armadillidium nasatum
TATATATATATATATATATATATATATATATATATATATATATATATATATATATATATATATATATATATATATATATATATATATATATATATATATATATATATATATATATATATATATATATATATATATATATATATATATATATATATATATATATATATATATATATATATATATATATATATATATATATATATATATATATATATATATATATATATATATATATATATATATATATATATATATATATATATATATATATATATATATATATATATATATATATATATATATATATATATATATTTTATAATCGAAGTAAAGGTTTCCTCCCCACCCCCATTTATTCTCTTCCCCCTCTTCCCTGTTGCTGCCTGTATCCCTTACCCCCTTCCTCCCCCATTCCACCTCCCTTCCCCTCCCTTACCCCCTTCCCCTCTCTTTCCCCCTCCCCCCTAGAGACCCGTCCACTTGCTAACATTTTTAATGAAAGTATATTTGAAATAAAGTTAAAAGTTTGTTTGGGATTAAAAAGATATATATATATATATATATATATATATATATATATATATATATATATATATATATATATATATATATATATATATATATATATATATATATATATATATATATATATATATATATATGAAGCGTTATTATTAGTTGCTTCTAAAGGGAATGATGAATTAATTGTGGATAAACGCAAAATAAGTATATTGTACAAAGTAAATTATGCTTACCTTTGAATTAAAATGGTAAAGATCTGACTCCAGGATTTTATTTTACAGTTGATTGAAATGATAAAATATGCGATAATGGCAACAGCCAAGAAACTGTAATACAAAATATGCGATAATGGCAATAACCAAGAAACTGTAATACAAAATATGCGATAATGGCAACAACCAAGAAACTGTAATACAAAATATGCGATAATGGCAACAGCCAAGAAACTGTAATACAAAATATGCGATAATGGCAACAACAACAAAAAAAATATTCAAATATACGATAATTGTAACAACCAAAAAAACTATAATACAAAATATACGATAATTGACCACAACCAAAAAAATACCAAAATGCAGAGATGTGAATCCTGGAATTAAGATCTTACCAATGGGTAGACCCAAAAATGACTTTTTTAAGATTAGCTCTGACGGCACATACCACCAACCTTACAAACCTGATTTAAATAAGATATAATTAATTATCGAAGCACTTTGGTAACACAACCACAAGAATAATAATTACAAATCATGATAAGGTTTAAGGCTTTATGCAACCAAATAACTTTACGGATTAAAGTCAATTTTGATGCGAAACCAAATAGCATTTGTTGTCGCCCAACCAAATTTAATGGAAGTCTGGGTAAAGGGTATTTGTGGTACTACCAATCTTATGCTCGAAAACCATCCAAATTTAATGGAAGTCTGGGTAAAGGGTATTTGTGGTACTACCAATCTTATGCTCGAAAACCATCCATGGAGAGAGACCGACATACCATCAGACAGACAGGCTGATAGGCACAGATATAACTGATAGGTCAGTGAATGGGCGAATCCGGCAACTTTCAAATCCGTATCCAGAACCTTCGAATCCGAATTCAGCTAATTTTTGAATTTCTTGAATCCGAATCCACCCAAGTTTGGAATTCGTGAATCCGAATCCAGAAACTTCGAATCCGAATCAAATTCTAATCCAGCTGATTTTGGAATTTCTCGAATCCGAATCCATGAAAAAAAAACGCCGAAACCATATTCGGATTCTCTCATCTCTGTGACACATACACGCTCACACGCACACACACACACACACACACACACACACACACACACACACACACACACACACACACACACACGCAAGGACAGACGGGCAGGCGGAGAAAATAAAAAATTTCTCAATTTTTAAAAAAATTTTTTTATTTGAGTATATAATTTGAGCGACTCCCTTTCTGTTTTGCTCCAGCTTACTCAGTTGTAATGAGTACATTGGAAGCAAGCTTGCTTTTAATGGATTTAAATCCTGTTTCCGCAATAAGCTTAACCAGCCAGCGGCATTGGTCGTAGGCCCATGAAACCCAGGGTGGTATCCCACACTACAAAAATTGTCCTAACGAATCGTTGGGACAAGTGGCAAAAATGTTACAACAAATTTTTTTTATTTTCTTTTTTGAAAATAAATAGGTGAAGCGACTTTCTTATGCTTAACATGTCTTTTTCTCTATTGAAAATTTTACTGTGGTATTTTTGACACTTGTCCCAACGATTCGTTAGGACAATTTTTGTAGTGCACTGACAGGTCATAAGCCCTAACTGGGGAAAGATTTAGAATTTGGATATTATTATTATTATTATTATTATTATTATTATAATATTGTTTAGTGTTTATAACTTTTATTTGTTTTATTTTGTTCGTGTTTCTTCTGGCTTTTGTGTTTGTTGTTTTTGTTGTTTTTATTATTGTTTTTAAAGTTGCTTTTTTTTTGTTTTTGTTTTTCTTGTTTTTTTTGTTGTTGTTACTCTTTTGTGTTTGTTTTTATTATTGTTTTTTTCGTTGTTTGTATTGTATTTCGTTTTTCTATTCTTACTGTCGTTGTTTAGTGTTTTGTTTTTATTTTTATTTTTTCTATTTTTGAATATTTTGTGTTTCTCTTTTTTTTCTTTTCACTTTCTATCTATCTAAATCTAGCCATCCATCCATCCATCCATCCATTCTTCCATCCATCCATCCATTCATCCATCCATCCATCCATCCATCCATCCATCCATCCATCCATCCATCCACATATCTTTCTATCTATAAATCTATTTATCCATCCATCCATCCTTTTCTTTTCTCTGTATACCTTTTTCCTCCTTTCTCTTTATACATTTTATCTTTTTCTCTTTCTACCTTTTATCTCCTTTCTCTTTCTACCTTTTATCTCCTTTCTCTTTCTACCTTTTATTTCATTTCCCTTTCTTTTCCTAGCTTTTACTTCCTTTCTCTTCCTTCCTTTTATCTCCTCTCTCTCCCTTTCTACCTTTTAGCTCCCTTCTCTTTCTTTCCCAACCTTTTATCTCCTTTATCTTTGTTCCTATCTTTTATCTCCTTTCTTTTACTACCTTTTATCCCCTTTCCCTTACTTTTCTTAGCTTTTACTTCCTTTTTCTTTCTCCTTTCTCTTTCTTTTCCTACCTTTTATCTCCTTTCTCTTTGAACCTTTTATCTTCTTTCTCTTTCTTTTCTTAGCTTTTATCTCCTTTCTTTTTCTACTTTTTATTCTCTTTCCCTTACTTTTCCTTACGTTTCCTAGCTTTTACTTCCTTTCTCTTTGTACCTTTTATAATTCTTTCTCTTTCTTTTCTTAGCTTTTATCTCGTTTCTGTGTTCGAATTGTCCCAGGGTCTCTAAAGGAATAAATTTATATTTGTGTTCGCTGACGTGAGGCGCTCTTAGCAAACATAAATATATGGAAGTTAATGTATTTCTATTTGGCCTTTTCTATCTGTGTGTGTGTGTGTGTGTGTGTGTGTGTGTGCGTGCGTGCGTGCGAGTGCACACTTGTGTGTATGTTTGTTTGTCTGTTTAAAAGAGGGAGAGAGAGAGATGAGGAGGGGGAAGGGGGAAAGGTTATGCATTGTTATCATTGTTGCTTTTTTTTTTTTTTTTTTTTTTTTTTTTTTTTTTGGCAAGATATATATGCTATTGTTTGGGAAAATTTGTTTATTATATACAAGAATATATATGTTCTATTTGTAAATTAATTTAAATATGCTTTAGACATTCATAAACATGTGCATGGGCAAGAATACACAAATCACACACACAGACACACACACACACACTTTTATGATCTAATATTAAATTCTGAAGAGGGTTGTCTATTCACCTAGAAGATTGCTAAAAAAGAAAAAAAAATATGCATCAAAAGGACACCGATCTTCTCCCCCCATCAGGAGAAAATGAAGGGGGTTCGACAGGGCACTGGTATCCTAGATGAAAGATCATTGATAAGGGTGAAGATGGTATAGTCCCCCTACAAAAATTAATAACTCTGTGCTTCCTGACATATAAGTATCCTAGATGAAAAATCCTATTTCACTATTGGTGGTGGAAGTAGTGGTAGTAGTACAGTGGAGGCGGCGTAGTTGTGGAAAGGAGCCGGTCACCCTCCTATCTTCCTTTCTGCTGACTTCCCCCAAACGCTCTTTTCTGGGAGATGGGACTATTATATAATAATTACCATATATATATATATATATATATATATATATATATATATATATATATATATATATATATATATATATATATATATATATATATATATATATATATATATATATATATATATATATATATATATATATATATATATGTGTGTGTGTATATATCGCGTATCAAGGCATGAAATTTTCTGCGTTCGTCTATTTTCCATTGTGTGATTGTAAAGATGAGGTTCGAATGGTTAGGTTGTAGTGATTAGTTAGGCGTTAGTGTGTTGAATGTTAAGAAAGTGCTTACTTTCTGGGTGTGATTTAATACGGCAAATGAAAGAGGTGAAGTTGCTAAGTTGTAGAGAAGTTAATTTATAATTGTGTTTTAGAGTGATGAATGTTAAAAAGAATATTTTCAAATTATGATTGAGTAGATGAAAGGGAAAGTGTTATGAATGTTAAGATAAGAAAAAAAATTACACAGGTGAATGCTAAGGGTTTCTTCTTTAGTGAGTTTTTAGTGCATTGAATGTTAAGAAAGACGAATAAGAAAAAATGAAGAAAATTTTGAAAATGAAGTTTCATGTCTCCTTACTGTATTGAATGTTATTGATAAGAAAGAAAAATAAAAGTTTGTGAGTTAGTGTGTTAAATGTTAAGATGAATGATAAGAAAGAAAAATAAAAGTTTGTGAGTTAGTGTGTTGAATGTTAAGATGAATGGTAGGAAAGAAATGTAAAAGTTTGAGAGTAATAAAATTTAACATTCTCATTAGTAAGTTTAATGTGTTGAATGCATGATGACAACATAGAAGAAAATATTTGCTAGTAATAAAATAGATCTCCTCTGTACTTTTAGTGTGTTGAATGTTAAGAAAGAAAGACTATTGATAAGAAATAGGGAAAATATACGTGATGAAATATTAATAATCTCCTTAGTTTAGTGCTTTGAATGTTAAGATGTGAATGATAAACCTCCTTAGTAAGTTTAGTGTATTAAATGTTAAGATGGATACATGAATGATAAAAAGTAGAGGACAAAAGTTTGTAAATAATAAAATTAGTTTCTTTGATGAAATATTAATGTGTTGAATGTTAAGAAAGAGAGAATGTTAGTCTCCTTTATGAATCATTATTGTGTTGAATGTTAAGAAAAATGTTAGTGTGTTGAATGTTAAGAAAGAGAGAATGTTAGTCTCCTTTATGAATCATTATTGTGTTATTGTGTTAAGAAAGAGAGAATGTTAGTCTCCCGTATGAATCATTAATGAATAATGTTAATCTCCTGTATAAATCATGAGTGTGTTGAATGTTGAATGTTAATGTTAAAAATGTTAATATTAATGTTAAAGAGGTAATGTTAATCTCCCGTATGAATCATTAGTGTGTTGAATGTTAAGAAAGTGTTAATATTAATGTTAAAGAGGTAATGTTAACCTCCTGTATAAATCATGAGTGTGTTGAATGTTAAGATATAGAAATGATGATATATAAATAAAGTTAAAAGAATAAGAAATAAAAAAAAAGGTGACAACTTGACTAAGTTTTAAATATTATTATCTTTTTTTTGGAAAACGAAATTGGGGGATGTAAAACTTTTTTTTATTTATATATTGAGAAAATAAATTCTAATCTACATATTTTATTGTTCGTTGTTTGGTGAAGTTTAAAAGAGTAGGAGGAGGAGGGGGGAAAGTGGGGTGGAGGGAAATAGGAGGGAGGTGGGGGGTTTAAAGAAGATTGGAGGGATAGTCTTCATTTTGAATTCCGTATATATAATTGAAAAGTTTACGTATTCATCTCTCTTTTTGAATATTAACGATACATTTCTTGTTTCCAAAGTAAATTAAAAACTATATTGTTATTCTAAAATACTTTTTATTTCTTTTGGGAAGAAAAGGGGGAAGGGGAAACTTTCTTTTAACTGTTTATGGAGAAGGGGAAGGAAAAACTTTAACTGCTTCGGGATTGTTCATTTCTGTGTAATTAACTGTTTCGGAAAGGGGTCTTTCTTTTTAATTAGTTGCTGCAGAAGGATGGGACAAATTTTCTCGTTAGTTGTTTCAAGAGTGGATCTTTCTGTTTGACTGCTTCAGGAGTTTTTGTATTTCTGTTTAACTAACTGCTTCAGGAGTTGGTATTTCTCGTTAATTGCTTCAAGAGTGGATCTTTCTGCTTAACTGCTTCAGGAGGGGGTATTTCTGTTTAACTGTTGCAGGAGTAAATCTTTCTGTTTAACTGCTTCAAGAGTTGATCTTTCTGTTTAACTGCTTCAGGAGTTGATCTTTCTGTTTAACTGCTTCAGGAGTTGGTATTTCTGTTTAACTACTTCAGGGGTGGATCTTTCTGTTTAACTGCTTCAGGAGTTGGTATTTCTGTTTAACTGCTTCAGGAGTGGATCTTTCTGTTTAACTGCTTCAGGAATGCATCTGTCTGTTTAACTGCTTCAGGAATGCATCTATCTGTTTAACTGGTATTTCTGTTTAACTAACTACTTCAGGAGTTGATCTTTCTGTTTAACTGCTTCAGGAGGGTGTATTTCTGTTTAACTAACTGTTGCAGGAGTGGATCTTTCTATTTAACTACTTCAAGAGTGTATCTTTCTGTTTATTAACTGCTGCAGGAGTGGATCTATCTGTTTAAGTGCTTCAGGAGGGGGTCTTTTTTGTTTAACTAACTGTTTCAGGAGTTAACATATCACAGGTATTGCCCTATTCAGGGGTAGGGAACTCTTTACGGAATTTCGTCCTAACAACTAATGGATGCGTTTGAGGGATCGATCCAGCACCTTCAAACACGTGACGCAATCACTCTACCATTATGCCACGGTAAGTTCATTGCCAAATATTTCTCTGTTCCTTGATAGAACATGGCGATATCACAAATTTTATATCTTTCCTTTGGTTGTTTTACTTAACCGTTTCGGGAGCTTACGTAGGTTGGTTCCCTTGTGATAGTGGTTCTCCCGTGGTAGGTTGGTATCCCCATGTTTTACTGTTCCTGTCCAGAACATGTTGATGATAATTTATATTTCTCTCTCTCTCTCTCTCTCTCTCTCTCTCTCTCTCTCTCTCTCTCTCTCTCTCTCTCAACTGCTTCAGGAGTTAGTATTAGGATGGTTACCCCAAAACCATTCTATTCCCGGGGAGTCCACCTAGATTACGCACATCTTCCTCTAGGTCGTTTTACTAAACTGTTTCAGAAGTCAAATTTGGATTGGTTATTCCATTTTCCCAGTTACTTACCAGGACACCTCAATGACATAAATTTTATTTCTTTTTATAGCTATTTTAGACTGTTTGATTTAGATTGATTACCTTGTTTTTCCATGTTCTAGGTCAGTGGGAACCCCCTCCCCCCACCATCCTCCTTTAGTAGTTGAGATATGATGGTTACCTCAAATTTCTCAAACGGGAGAACACCCCGACGACAAAAATTTTATTTCCCCCCCACCTTAGTGTTTTTACTTAACTATTTCAGGAGTTTATTTGGATTTGTTACCCAATTTTACCCTGTTACTGACGAGGATACCCCAGTGATAGAAATCGTATTTCTCTTCTTGGTGGTTTTGTTCAACTGCTTCAGGAATTTGCTTTAGGTAGGTTATCCCATTTTCCCCGTTTCCTTCCGGGGCACCCCAATAACAGAAATTTCATTTTTTGGTTCAGGAATGGATTTAGATTAGTTGCCCCTACCCTGTTAGTAATGAGAACACTCCGATAACATGTTACTCATTCTCTTTTGTTATGTTTTCTTTTTTTAATTATATAATAAATGAATATGGGTAGGCTAGCCTCATCATCCTCCGTGTCTAATATATAAACATCGCTAACCCTCGTCTTCCTATCTCGTAGATTCTTTTAAATATTATATATCAAAAGTTGAAGCATGTTTTTAGAACTTTTGCTTCGTGGCCGGAAGACTTAAATTTCGTCATAACATTCAACTCCCTTCTGTTGGTCTGTTCCATCGAACTGGTTTGCAAAGTATGGTTCTTTATTTCTGCAGGAGCAATTAGATATATTTTACTTCACCGTATCCTACTCTTTTTCTGAAGGTGTTACACTGTCAGATAGCATCAGTTATTTCACCAACTCCTACTTTTTCTCTCTCTGACAGCTTTACCCTGTGGGATAATATCGGCTACTTCACCTACTCTTAATTTTTTTTCTCTATGACAGTTTTACCCTGTCAGATAACATCGGCTACTTCACCTTATCCAATTTTTTTTTTCCTGTCGGCGTTAACTTGTCAGAGAGCATCAGCTACTTCACCTACTCTTACTTTTTTTCTCCCTAACAGCGTTACCCTTTCTTATGCCATGTTTCGGTATCCCTGTATCTTGATTTCCGTACCCTGAATCATTTCATTCAAAATTTTCCAGTTCGTCTTGGTAGAATGCCACCATGAGAGTATCTAAGTTACTTTTCTCCATTTTATTTTTCTGTAAGAGTTCCCAGTAAATTTAGATCCCCCAAAAGTTCTTTTCTCAAATCCCCCCCGGGCTACCCCTTCTCTTTGACGCGCACACGCACGCACACATACACACACACATACACACACACATACACTATTATGGTTTTGTGTATTTCTATAAGATCTTTCATTGGATGATTTGACTTCCAATCTTTACAATATTTTCTTTACTAACATTTTTTTTTTACCACCCCCAATGTTATCCATGACCTACCCCCCCCCTTTCCCTTCTCTCCTCCCTCATTATCCACTCTCCCGCCTCCCTCTTCATCAGTTTTATCAAAAATTAATTTATTTCCTTCTTCTCCTACAAACACTGTTGTAAACTAATCTACCACACACAAAGAAGTAAAATTCTTAGGGGGTTTGCAGACCTGAAACCCCCCCACAACTCACCTAACCTTCCCTATTCCTAACAGGATATATATATATATATATATATATATAATATATATATATATATATATATATATATATATATATATATATATATATATATATATATATATATAATATATATATATATATATATATATATATATATATATATTATTATGAAGATGGATTTCAAACTTAATTGAAGTTGGAAATTGAAAAATTGGATTTCAAAATAATAATAATAATAATAATAATAATAATAATAATAATAATAATAAAACTGAAGAAACTTTTTTTTTTTTTTTTTTTTTTTTTTTTTTTGCTTTTACTTTTGATTTTATGTTATTATTATTATTATTATTATTATTATTATTATTATTATTTATGATAATAATATCAGTAGTAGTAGTAGTAGTTTCCTTTCGCTTTTCTCCCATATCTCGTTCTCCCTCCTTTTTATTTCAGGTTTTCTTCCTCACGCTACCTCATTTATCTCCCGCCTTCTGTTCTCTTCCTCTTTTCATGCTTTTTTTTTGCTTCTACCACCTTTCATTCTTTCCCAGTCTGAATCTCCCGCCTTCTGTTCTCTTCCTCCTCTTTATGCTTTTTTTTTTTTCTTCTACCGCCCTTTATTCTTTCTGTCTGTATCTCCCGCTTTCTGTTCTCTTCTCCTCTTTTTATGCTTTTTTAATTTTTTTTTTGCTTCTACCCCCTTTCATTCTTTCTCAGTCTGTATCTCTCGCCTTCTTTTTCTCCTTTAATTTTTTTTTTTTTGCTTCTACCCCCTTTCATTCTTTCTTCTTTCTTATTCTGTATCTCTCGCTCTTCTCTCCCTCCCTCCCTCCCTCCCTAATCTTCCTCCATTCTTCATCTACCCCATTTTGTCCTCCCGTAATCATCTTTTGTCCCGCTCTATTTTATATGATT
>SEYY01000733.1:60000-63298 GCA_009176605.1 Armadillidium nasatum
TAGGAACCTCACTAAAAAAGATTAAACCCTCTAGATCTTCAAGAAAAAAGATTAAGCCCGCCAAATCTTTGGAATCCTGACAAGAAAAAGATTAATCCCTTCAGATCTTTAAGAACCTCACAAGAAAGAGATTGAACCTCCCAGATCTTTAAGAACCTGTCAAGCTTTAGAGCTCGTCTTTTCTTTACCCAAGCTAAAGTGTAAGGACTTGAAAATCCTAATAAAGGAATTAAACATTCAAAAAGTACAAAATTCTCTCTCTCTCTCTCTCTCTCTCTCTCTCTCTCTCTCTCTCTCTCTCTCTCTCTCTCTCTCTCTCTCTCTCTCTCTCTCTCTCTCTCTCTCTCTCACACACACACACACACACACACACACACACACACACACACACACATTTCCGATACACTACTATTTATATTTAATAACCTTTAATGGTAATTAGATTCATGTTTGTGTGTTTTTTTTTTTTCTCTTCAATCCCCCTCGTACGTGCCTTTCTTTACCACCCCACCACCCCTCATTCATCCTCAACACACACACACTCACACACACACACACACACACACACACCATTTGTGATAAGATACGTTTCCTCGTTAAAAAACTTTTCCAATACAAATCTTTATTGGGCGAGTTTTTTTATTATTTTATTTTTTTTTTTTTTTTTTGTCGTTTTTTATTTTTTATTTATTTTTTTTTTTTTTATTTTATATTTTATGTAATAGAAATATGCAAAATACTTGTTATTTAATATTATTTTATTATTATTATTTTATTATTTTTTTTATTAATTATTTATTAATTTATTTTATTATTATTATTATTAATTTAATTATTATTTATTATTTATTATTATTATTACTATTATTATTATTATTATTATTAAAATTATTATTGTTATTACTGCTATTTGTTATTATTATTGTAATTATTATTTTTACGTATTATTTACATCATTATTATTATTATTACTACTATTATTATTGTAATTATTATTATAATTATTTTATTATTATTACTCGAAGTTATTTTAGTGTGTTCAGCAAATATTTTTTTTTTTTTTTGTTTTGTTACAACTTTATTAATTACCCATTGTTTGAGTTGGAAATGTTTGTGTGTTTACCTTTTTTTAATCGCAGTTTGTTGCTAATTTGTCACTCTCTCCTCCCCCTCTTCCACCCCTCCCCCTTCCCCTTCTCCTCCCTCTTTTTTCCCCCAAAATCTTTTCATAGAAGAATCAAATCCTGGTATCAATTCATTTAGTGTGTGGGGGGAGGGATGGGTTGGGGTTGAAGTGGGTGTTATTTTTTTCGTGTTAATTTATTTAGAAGGGTGGGGGAAATTTCTCGTGGGGGTTGTTTTCATGATAATTTATTTGGAGGGAGTGTAGGGGGGGGGGTTTAGAATCTCCATATATTCTTAATCATTTTTTCTTTTTTTTTTGTTAAATTCCTCATTTTTGTCTGCTTGGGTTTATTCGATTCTCATAATCGGTTGTTTATGACTGGGGCTGGGACAACCTTTCACGCGTTTGTATTTATATATATATATATATATATATATATATATATATATATATATAATATATATAATATATATATATATATATATATATATATATAATATATATATATGGTCAGAGTGTACTTTAGCATGTATACATATTTAAAAAAGTACTAAACGTACGTAAAAAAGGATAACATTTTTGAAATCCTTGGGGAATTTTCAGTAAGAAAACTATAAAAAAATGTTAAAAAAATTTTTTTAAAAAAAAATATACATAAAAATGTACAAGTTGGTAAGTAAAAAGTAGGGCTTGTAAAAAAAACCGAACATTTGTTTACGGGGGGCTCTGACCCCCGACCCGTGAGTGATGATGATATTGTCGACTACTTTTCCTGTAGACGATTTGGGGTATTTCCCATGTTTTCCAATTTCTAAAATATTTTTAAAAAAATTGACATTGGCGGACATACGATTCTCCCGAGGCTTACAAACAAGTAAAATTTACTTATGTAATAAAATTTATTATAAGAATTTATTTTTTATTTCCAGTTTTTCTTACCTAAAATTCGACAAGGATTTCAAAAATATAATCCTTCTTAACGTAGGATTAGTAGCTTTTTAAATATGCATACATGCTAATGTACACTCATATATATATATATATATATATATATATATATATATATATATATATATATATATATATATATATATATATATATATATATATATATATATATATATATATATATATATATATATATATATATATATATATATATATATATATATATATATATAGACCGACCGGGGCCCCGGCCCCGGCCCCCCCCGGCCAACCCCGGCCATTTTTACTGACCCCGGCCCCGGCCAAAAATCAAGGAAAACCGGGGTTGCCGGCCGGGGTTAAAATGGCAAATTATTACTTAAATTTTTTTTTTTTTTAATTTTTCAGCCGATTCTGCTGAAACTTTCAGTTATATAGATTTTTTACCGGTAAAAAAAGTCCATTTCTAGCGTTTTTTCCGAGTCTATTACGTTAAAAGTTTTTTTTTTTTTTTTTTTTGAAATTTTACCCTTTTTTAATTGAATGGTGGTGCCAAACCACATTTTAGAATGAGCTGAAAATTGGACTTTTTATTTAAATTAAATGGGATACAAAAGTCTCTAATAAACTTTTGTTCCCATAGTTATAGGAAAAATGTTATATGCCAAAAACTGACCAACTATAGAAAAAAAAATTTTTTTTGAACTAAAAAAAATCCACCTTTTCAGACAAAATTTAAAAAAAAAAATACAACTATGACATTTCCTATTTTTGGTGTGTATAGAGGAGGGGTGGGGCTACAAATTCCTCTATGTACTTTATTCGATGAGATTCGTTGGTTTTGAGATATAACCTTCAAAAAGGTCCATTTTTGGCCAAATTTCAAAATTCCCAAAGTTTGAGAGGCTATATCTCGCTTCAAACAAAGAGCATTTAAATATGCACTAAAAATATTGTTGCCCTGCCTCTTCTAAACAATATTCACAAAATAAAGAAAATAGTAGGTAGTTTTTTTTATAAATAATTTTTTCCTCCAGAAGGGTACGATTTTTGCAAAAAAAATTTCAAGTGCTTATAACTTTTTTCTAGACGTGATATCAAAAATCTATTACCACCAATGCAAGAAATTGGGGCAAAGGTATTCAGTTAAATTTTCAGCTCATGTGGACCAGTGGTTTGATCCAGTTATTCATTTTTTTTCAACTTTGGGTCCAAATAAGTTTCAAACCGTTATAGACTCAAAAA
>SEYY01000733.1:63398-78398 GCA_009176605.1 Armadillidium nasatum
ACTCGCAATACATTTTAAAAGTCGCAAACATCTATTTAGAAATAAAGATAAATTTAAAAATCGCCATTTATAGAAATTTTCCATTTTTTATCGCAAATAAAAATCTAATTTCGCTAAATTTAACAAAAGGAATATTATTATTATTTAATAATATTATTATTATTATTATTATTATTATTATTATTATTCAGACATTAATTCACCTTTAGTTCATTTATCAATGATATAAAATATTCAATAAATTTTGCGATTTTTTCCGCGATTTAATTCCAATTAAATATTGCTACTTTAGTTAATGATTTTCGTTCATTTTAATGAAGTAGTTGTAATTGCCACGCTATTTTTGATGTTTGTTTGTTTGATTGATTGATTGCGTGTGTGTGTGTGTGTGTGTGTGTGTGTGTGTGAGTTTGTAAGTTTGCGACTTTGCGACTTTTGATTTGTCGCAAATTGAAATAGAATTTTTTTTTTATGATTTTCTGCCTCTGACACGATCCGAATTAAGGTTGGGGGGGAAATGGGGGGAGGGAAGAGGAAGAAATGGAAGAGAGGGGAAATTGGTTAAAATATATACCTTTCCCCTTTCCTTCTTTAAGCCTTCCCCCCATTTTTCTCTCCTTCCTTCCCCCTCTCCCACCTCTTCTCCTTCCAATGGATTTAAATCATTTTTCTTTTTCTTGTCATTTATTTTTCGTTCTGTATTTTTTGAAAACAATTTTTTTTTTTTAGTTATTATATTATTATTTTTTATTAGTATTATTATTATTATTATTAAATTTTTTTTGTATTTATTATTATTATTATTATTAGTATTTATTATATTATTATTTTTTTTATTAGTATTATATTATTATTTATTATTATTACAGTTTTTTTATTAGTATTATATTATTATTCTTTTTGTTATTAGTATTATATTATTATTATTATTATTATTACAGAATTTTCTTATTACTATTATATTATTATTAATTATTATTATTATAATTTATCAATTATCATTATAATTTGTTTATTTTTATTATTATTAATTATTATAATTTATTATATATCCTTTTTATAATTATTATTATTAAAATAAAAAAAAAATTTTAAAAAAAAAAAAAAAAAAAAAAAATTATTTATTATTATTATTATTATTATTATTACTGTTATTGTTAATTATTGTAACCAACTTTATCATCATCATCAAATTATTATTATTATTATTATTATAATAATAATTATTATTATTATTATATTTAAAATAAAAAATTATTATTTAATAAATATTTGAAATTTGAATTGTACAATGTTCGAAATCTTTTTTTTTTTTTCTCTCGTTTTTAATATATATATTTTTTAGATTTATTATTATTATTTATTTTATTATTATTATTATTTTATTATTATTATTATTATTATTATTATTATTATTATTACTAGCATTATTATTTTAATTCAGTTATAACTTTTTCAGCATATTATTATTGTCTTATTATTATTATTATTATTAATTATTATTTAAATTATTAAATTTTAAATTTTAGTTTATAAAAAAAAAAAAAAATATATTAAATTAAAAATATTTTATTTTTAATTTAATTTTTAATTGCAATAGATTTTCAATTATTTCATTTTTTGTTAATGTTCGATTGAAGGTAGACACTACCTATATGTAAACTGGAAAATTTACGTTACTCTTTTTTTTTTTTCCTTAAAAAAAAATTTATTATTATTACTGAATAGGGCTCTGCCCGTTGAGTGGTGTTGGTGTGTAAAAAAAATTATTATAATAATAATAATAATAAATAATAAAATGAGTTAACTTTATTATTTATTAATAATAATGGTATTATTATACTAAGTAAATTATTATTATTATTTATTATTTTTATTATTATATTATTATTATTATTATTATTATTATTATTATTATTATTTTGTTTCAGGTTGAATACCAAATTTTGAAGTGAAAATTCCATTTGGTAAGTTTTATTATTATTATTATTATTATTATTATTATTATTATTATAGTATTATTATTATTATTATTATTATTATTATTTGTTTAGTTGTTATTTATTATTATTATTATTTATTATTATTCTTATACTTAAACTGAATGTTATCAGATGTTTCTTGTTATCGTTCAAAATTACCCCTTTATTAATGCTTATCATTTTTTTTAATATTAAAGTTCCCTTTTTTTATCTCTGGATTATCCATCGTTTTCTTTCTTATCTTTATAAATCCTTTAACCATCGAATCCTTTTCTTGTTCCTTCTTCTTATCCTCTTTTATCAGTTGTATTCATTCGTTTGTTTTGTTATCTTTCTTTTTTTTTTATAAAGATTAACTTCCTTTTAAATTTTTGTATCTTTTATATATTGGTCTTTTTTTGTTTGTCTACGTTACACCCTTTTATCATTCATTCCGTTTTCTTCTTCGACAACTGCTTCTCACTTCCATCCCTTCATTCTTTTTCTTCGACAACTCCTTCACTTCCATCCCTTAGGCTTTTTCTACCTCAGTCAAATCTCATCGCAATTCCATCAGTTAGTCTTCTACTTCTCCGTCAAACCCCCTTTCACTTCCATCTCTTTGTCTTTTTCTACTTCGTCAAACTCCTCTTCACTTTTACCCTCAGACTTCTTCTACCTCCGTCAAACAACTTCTCACTTCCATCCCTTAGACTTTTTCTACCTCTGTCAAATCCCATCGCAATTCCATCCCTAAGTTTTCTACTTCTCCGTCAAACCCTCTTTCATTTCCATCTCTATCTCTTTCTACTCCGTCAAACTCTTTCTCACTTTTATACTTAGACTTCCTCTACCTCCGTCAAACCCCCTTCTCATTTCCATTCCTGTCTTTAACAACTGTCAAAGCCTCAATTCTTCCACTACCTTTTCTCACTTCAATTATTCAACTTTCTTTCAACCACCTTCATTTCCCTCTTTTATTCTTTCAACACTCTTTCAAGCGTCTTCTCATCTCCGTCTTTAATTTTCCTTCTGATTCTGTCAAACCTTTTTGCAACTACTTCAAACCCCTTTTCATCCAATAAAACCCCTGTTTTTCATCTACCTCTTTCAATCTCTCTCAAATATTCATGCTTCACAACCTACCTAACATCAATCATCCTTTCTTCTTTCCCTGCCACAACCTTTTTTTTTTCCTTCGACTAAATCCATTTTCAAGGTCATTTTTTCCCCCCAACCCTATTTATTGTCAGATCCTCTTTCCGAAGTATTCCCCCCCCCAGTTTTACTGCCTCTTTCCGTACCTCCATAAAAGTTAGATCTTTTATCTCTCTCTCTCTCTCTCTCTCTCTCTCTCTCTCTCTCTCTCTCTCTCTCTCTCTCTCTCTCTCTCTCTCTCTCTCTCTCTCTTCGTAGTTTGAATTTGTTTTAGTATTTGTTGATTTAGTTTACATATTTCATTCAATATTGTAAAATATTCATTTGTGTGTGTGTGTGTGTGTGCGAGTGTTAATTCTTTCTTCCTTGAAGGAGCTGGATCGATCCCCGGTGAGGGTTCTAGAAAGAAACTACCTAGAAAATTCTCCCTCCCTGAATAGGGCATTGCCCGCCGTGAGGTGCGAAAAAAAGTACTTCTACTATTAACACAACCACAAACCACATCTGCCGTCTGGAGTCTTAAGATTTGGGTTGAACCTGACAGTATTGTTAATACTTCTCCTACTAATACTACTACAATGTAAAACTATAATTTCTACCACTATCTCTACTATTACTACCACCATCACTATTGCTATTCCACTACTAGTAGTGATACTATTATTACTGTCTACTACTACTACTATAACGTAAAAACACTATCATTACTACCACCATTACTACTAATACTACTATTAATTACACTATGCTACTACTAGTAGTGATACTACTACTACTACTACTGTCTCTACTGCTACTATTACTACTACTCCTACTCATACTATTATAACGTAAAAACATCACTACTAATACTATCGCCATCGCTACTACTATTAATTCCACTACTATCACCACCACTACTAGTAGTGATAATACTACTACTATTACTGTCTATTGCTACTCCTACTCATAATACTATAGCATAAAAACACTATCATTACTACCACTATCACTACTGATATTATCACCAGCACTACTATTATTAATTCCACTACTCTCACCACCACTACTAGTAGTGATACTACCACTACTACTGCTACTCTTACTCATAATACTGTAGCGTAAAAAAACTATCATTACTACCACTATCATCATCACTACTATTAATTCCACTACTCTCACCACCACTACTAGTAGTGATACTACCACTACTACAGTCTACTGCTACTCTTACTCATAATACTGTAGCGTAAAAAAACTATCATTACTACCACTATCATCATCACTACTACTATTAATTCCACTACTCTCACAACCACTACTAGTAGTGATACTACCACTACCATTATTGATGAATTCAGTATATAGATTGCATCGATTTGAAACGAATTAATTTTTTTTTTTTTTTTTTTAAATTGCTTTAAAAAAATTTGATTTAAAAATAAAATAAATAAAAAATAAAAAATTGACGTTTGGAAAATTAATTACATTCAAATTGAATTTTTTTTAGCAATATAAATTTAAAATTTATATTGATCTTACGTATTATTATTATTATTATTATTATTAGTAGTAGTAGTAGTAGTAGTAACAGTACATTATTAGTTATTATTATTAGTCGTAGTAGTATCATTATTATTATTATTATTATTATTATTTTTGTGGTAGTAGTATATTATTATTTTTAGTAATAGTATATTATCATTATAATTACTAGAAATAGTAACGTTATTAGTAATAGTCAAGTATTTATCTCACATATATTATTTTTAGTTTTGTTTGTATTATTATTATTATTATTATTATTATTATTTTTATTTATTATTATTATTATTATTGTTGTTGTTGTTGTCTTATGTTAATGTATGGTTAACAGACGATTTTATAAATTATGGAATGAGAGGTGCTAGTTGGTGGAGGTTGTGGAAGCTTCTTGAATAATAATAATAATAATAATAATAATAATAATAATAAAAACAATAGTGTATTTTAGAAAATGCGTACGTAAAAATTTAGTTACAAGTTCAACTTTACTTTCAATGTTGAATCAAAAATTGATATAATATGTGCCAATTCCCACTAGAATCTCGTAAAATCATTTTTGATTGGCATCAGATAATATATGCCCTACCCTAAACACGAAGAGTTATTCACTAGTCTATATTCCTTCACTAATTGGCATCAAGTTAATATAATGCCCTACCTAAACACGAGAAAGGTAGTCATTAATCTATATTATTCCTGCTCCTGCGATTGGCATCAAGTTGTTGTATGTCCTACCCTAAACACGAAGAGTTATTCACTAGTCTATATTCCTTCACTGATTGGCATAGTGAAAGCTTGTACCGGGGTTGTACGAATGCTTCCAGGTACTTACGATATCCTTGGACTTGGAGTACCACCTGGGTGTCCCAAGGGGGTTGACAGGGGAATCCACGTCAAACAAACGTAACAGGAACAAAAATCAAAGGGAGTTTATTTACTCTTAAGAATAATATGAAAAATTTTATTGCGACCTTGGCTTAACGGTAGAGTAATTCTCGAATTAAATGCGCTAGTTTGATATCCTTTGTGCGAATCTTTGAAAGCATCTACCTTGAAAATTCCCCTCCTCGAATAAGGCATGACGTGGTTCAGTGGTAAAGTGTTGGACTTTGGCGGAAAGGTTTATGGTTCTGTACTAGGTTTAGCACCACCCCACGAGAGTGGGAAAGGTGAAAAGTGATATATATATATATATATATATATATATATATATATATATATATATATATATATATATATATATATATATATATATATATATATATATATATATATATATATATTAAAGTTAATTTAGGAAGTAGGAAGCCTCACTTAAAACATCTCGCTTCAATTACTCGAATTACAGCCCCCACCCCCCTTTTCCCCCCATCATCATCATCTCAAAACCTATTTAGCTTGAAGTAAAAAGTGGGAGTGGAGGGGGAAAACTTCATTTTGGGGTAGAGAAGTTGGGGGGGACTGTAAATGAGAGTTATATAATCAAGAATACGTAATAAAAAGATATATATATATATATATATATATATATATATATATATATATATATATATATATATATATATATATATATATATATATATATATATATATATATATATATATATATATATATATATATATATATATATATATATATATATATATATATATATATATATATATATATATATATATATATATATATATATATATACACATAAAACGTCTCTGTGGAGGGTTGGAGTAGGTAGTTCTAATCAACCCCCCCACCCTACAACCCCTATTTGTAAAACACCTCAGCTGACACCAGTGTGTGAGTGCGTGCGTGCGTGCGTTTATATATATATATATATATATATATATATATATATATATATATATATATATATATATATATATATATATATATATATATATATATATATATATATATATATATATATATATATATATATATATATATATATATATATATGTGTGTGTGTGTGTCTGTGTGAGCCACCATTTATTACGATTATTATTATTATTATTATTATTATTATTCACGTTTGACAGTGTAATTAATTCTTTTCTTAGGAAAATTTTTATTTTTAACGTTAAAAATTTTCTTGACGCATAATTAAAAGATACATGTTAAATATGAAAAGTTGCTTCACCTTTTTTATTTCTTATTTTTTAAATAAATAAATTTGTAAATATATGTACTTTAAAGTAGTGCTATTTGTGTTATATTTTAGAATTATTTCGTTTTAAGATATCATTTCTTTTCTGTGTAGGCTCCGTTACACCCCTTTAGTTTCTTAATTTGGTTATAGGGTTTCAGTTTTTGTTACCTTATGAATAATTTCTTATTCAAGTGTAATATATTTATCATAAGACTCTCTCTCTCTCTCTCTCTCTCTCTCTCTCTCTCTCTCTCTCTCTCTCTCTCTCTCTCTCTCTCTCTCTCTCTCTCTCTCTCTCTCTCTCTCTCTCTCTCTCCATTAAATTTTTGGTTTATACGATTTTCATTTTTTTCATTTCTTTTATGACTTATTATTATTATTATTATTATTATTATTATTATTATTATTATTATTATTATAACCACATCTTTTATCTACTATAAAATTCTATTTGATTCTTTTTTTTTTTTTTTTAATAATTAATTTAAGAAAAATTGTTGCTCAAATTTGAAAAATTGGAGTGGAGATGGAGTGGGAGTGGGGTTTGAAGGGGGAAGGATTGAAGGGCTATATATATATATATATATATATATATATATATATATATATATATATATATATATATATATATATATATATATATATATATATATATATATATATATATATATATATATATATAATTTTGAAGGAGTTATGTGCGTTTGAGTGTTGTGTTTTGTTTTAATATAGGGTTTTGGTGTACGCGTAAGTCAAATATAAATTGAAATAATCAAGAGTCGAAGTTTCAAGCTACAGAACCCTCCCCGACCCGTGAGTGTTTGGATAGTTTAATAATTTTTTTTTTTTAGGATCCCCAATGAAATAATTAAGAGTAGAAGTTGGGACTCAGGGCTACAGAGTCGGAGGCGGAGCCACAGAGTCCACCCCCGACCCGTGAGTGGGTATATAGTTCAATAAATTTTGAAGCCTTTTGCGAAGGCGCCAAGTTTTGGATGGAACTAAATCAAAATAAAATAAATGAAGCTTGAGTTGGTTGAATTTTTTTTTACTACTTTAAAATATCGGAGGCGGATTCGTGATATCAGCCGAATATTGTAAAATCTTGAATCCGGATCCGGAGTCGTAGCCAGATATTTTAAAATGGTGGAGCTAGAGCCGGAGCTGGGCAGTATTAAAATGTAATCGAAGTCAGAGTTGAAGAAACCGGTAAATTATTACTGGCCGGCCCTGGTTGGACCGGAATCCGGAGTTAAGAGTTGGAGTGACCGGAGTTGTATTTTATTTGGCTGAATCGGATTTTTTATTCCGAATCAGGAGTTAGATTCACAGTTGTACGACTCCAAAATGAAGTAATCAAAATGTCAGTTGGAGTCCAAAAGCTGAATCGATACCCGGATTCTATAAGTTGTGTTCACGAACACGCGCGCGCGCATTCGTCAACTAATTCGCGAGCATGCGCGCGCGCGCCATTCGTCGTTTAGCTCGTGTGACAGGGAGCCATAAATCTATCGTAAAAGTCAATAGTTAATTATAGTCCCATTCGCGTATTGTCAAATAATGATATATATGTGGAATATAACCTAAGCCGTGTGCGTGTGTGTATATATGCGTACGTATTGTAGCGTAGCGTGTAAGTATTTCCTTGATCGCATGCCTGTGTATATTTTAATTATATTAACTGGGTTTGTGAGTAATTTTCCTTGGATTATTTCGCCGTGTTTATTGCTTTATTGTTTCTTTCCTTGAAACGATGTTGTAAAAAGTCTGTGTAAAAGTAATAATAATAATAATAATAAAGATGAGAATGTAAAAGTGAAGCTCAATTTCTTGAATATAATAACTTTTTCTTAATAATGAGGCAGAGGATAATAATAATAATAATAATAATAATAATAATAATAATAATAATAATAATAATAGTTTTTAAAGACAGTCTTGAAAGAAAGGGTGTCTTCTTTAGTTTAAATCAGAGCTTCTCAATGTAGGGGTCATGACCCCCCAAAAGGAGGTCGATTTTTTAGACCCCAAGAGGGGGTTGCGAGAAGTTTTTTTACATTTTCTTTTGTTTTCTATTATTTTTCATTATAATTAAAAATGGGGGTCAAGAAAAAATTTTGTTTGATGAAAGGGGGTGGGGGGAGAGAGGCGGTCGCTGTGAAAGAAAGTTTAAGAAGCTTTAGATCTAAGTCATCTTTAATTTTTAGAAAAATCTTAAATTTCTTAGACATTTGGATTATTAGTCTAACAAATCTAAGATCGAATCTTATTTTTTTAAGAATCTTATAAAAATGAAAGATTTTTAGTAAGTTTGTAGTCGGTTTTAAAGGTAGACTTGATTAGTCTAAATCTTCGTTTACTTTTAGAAAAATCTTAAATTTCCTAGACATCTAGATTTTGTCTAACAAATCTAAGATTGAATTCTAAAAATCAAAGTTATTTACACAAGTTAGTTGTCAGTTTTTAAAGATAATCTTGAAGAAAAAGTCTTGATTAGTCTAATTTACCTTTTAATTTTAGAAAAATCTTAAATTTCCTAGACATTTAGATTTAGTCTAACAAATTTAAGATTGAATTCTAAAAATTATATATTTACCCAAGTTTTGTTGTCAGTTTCTAAAGATAATCTTGAAGAAAAGTATTGATTAGTCTAATTTACCTTTTACTTTTAGAAGAATCTTAAATTTCTTAGACATCTAGATTGCTAGTCTTATAAATATAAGACTGAATCCTAAAAATCAAAGATATTTACGCAAGTTTCTAGATAGTCTTGATTAGTCTAAAATCTAAATCATTCGTTAACTTTTAGAAAAATCTTAAATTTCCTAGACATCTAGATTTCTAGTCTAACAAATTTAAGATCAAATCTTAAGAATGAAATATGTTTTTGCAAATTTTTATATTTTTTAGTCAGTTTTTAAATTAAGATAAGTCTTTGAAGAAAAAGTCTGTTTGAATATTTTTTTTTTTTTTTAAGAAAAAAATCTTAAATTTCCAAGAGATCTAAATTGTGTCTTACAAATCTAAGATTGAATCTTATAAAAATGAAAGATTTTTTCAAGTAAATTTATTGTTTAAAAGGAAAGTGAGTCTCCTTTAGTCTAAATTAGGGAGCCTCAATATTTTGGGGGGTCTATGCCCCCTTTTTATATACTATTGTATGAAGTTACGCCTATACTTATCACTCCAAAAATTGTCCTAACGAATCGTTGGGACAAGAGGCAAAAACAATGTTACAGTATAATTTTCAACTGAGAAAGGGCATGTTAAGCATAAAAAATTCGCTATATATATATATATATATATATATATATATATATATATATATATATATATATATATATATATATATATATATATATATATATATATATATATATATATATATATATATATATATATATAGTAAGGCTTGCACTCTCTCAGGTGCCAAATTTAGCTACTTTTCGAAAAATCTGGCAACCTAAGCCAAACTGAATTTTGATTTGCAAGGCAAATCACTCCGCTCAAATTGACCTATGCTCTTTCCTGACACCATTTTGGAGGGTTCAACCCATTGAAATTGGCCTCAAGTCTGGGGAAGGGGCCCCCGCGGGGCCCCGTGAACCCTCCAAAAATGGTATCAGGAAGTTGCCCGAGTTTGCAAAATCGCTGCGTTCACCTCACTCTCTTTTCCTGATATATATATATATATATATATATATATATATATATATATATATATATATATATATATATATATATATATATATATATATATAAAATATGAAAGATTTGTATGTGTGTGTGCATAAGGGAAAGGGCCAAAGAAGAATAGAGTGCCAGGGCCAGTGTGGCATTATCAATGCCATTAAATGGAAGATTTCCGTTTCGGGGCCAAGGAAGGAAGAATCATATTAAAGGAGGTAACTGGATGAAGGCGAAAATTAACGTTTTGAGAATGGCACTGTGCCGCCTTTGCACTCTTTCCTTTCCTTCCCCCCCTTCCCCCTCCCTACTCCCTCCTTTCATTTACCTATTATTCTTTCAACCCCTACCTCTCCTCTTTTTTGGGGGGGGGCCTAGACCTTCATTTGGCACTATTGTAGTGCCAAATAATAACTAAACCTATATTTGACACTGGCACTACAGTATTCTTCTTTATCTCGTAACACCGTTTTTGTTTTAATATAGTGCCATCGGTTTCCTTATCGTCTCTCCTTTCTCCTCCCTCTCTCCCTCCTTTCGCCTCCCTCTCTCCCTCCTCCTCAAGCTCGTTTGTCTCCTCCCCCACCCACCCCCCATCACCCTCTTCGCTACAAGTCAAATGAATTTTTACTGTTTGGCACTGAATGCCAAATCGTTTTTCCTTTTCTTCTTTATTATACTCGGGAATGAAAAAAAAAGAAAAAAAATCTGGAACCAGAATGGAAGGGAAAGTAGAGAGAGCGCGAGAGAGAAGCTTTTGAAAGAAGTGTGGATATATATGGGGTCATCCCCCCTCCTACCCCACTCCACGTCTGTCTTCCCCCACCCCCCATTCTTTCGTCTTCCCCTTTTTCTTATCTAATCTTTTTTTTTTTCAATAATTAAATTAATGATATTGGAGAGGGCTTGTGAGGGGATTGGGAGAGTCCAACTGTTTCTTATGTTTAAAACATACTCTCTCTTTCTGTGATTTTGTTATATATATATATATATATATATATATATATATATATATATATATATATATATATATATATATATATATATATATATATATATATATATATATATGTCGGTTCTTTTACGGGGGGATTCTACCCCCGACCCATGAGTGGTGGTTAAATGTAATCGATAATCAATATATTGATGTAATTTTTTTAACAATATCGTATAATATTTTGTCCTTTACAAAACAAAAAAAAAAACTGGAAAAATTGATTGATTATATATATATATATATATATATATATATATATATATATATATATATATATATATATATATATATATATATATATATATATATATATATATATATATATATATATATATATATATATATATATATATATATATATATATATATATATATATATATATATATATATATATATGTGTGTGTGTGTGTGTGTTTCAGCCTGTTTATCATTCTAATTATTTTTTCATACTTTTCATATACTTTTTCCTTTTTCATATATTTAAGCTTGATATTCGTTCTCATATAATTTAACGGGCGAGGACACGATATTCAGCTTCCCACTCCTAAATATTTTATTGATATATTTTTTCTATGTAGATTAAATCGTACCTTTATTAGTTTTAATACATTTGTATTCCATAATATATTAAATTATGCATTTTTTTTCCTTCCTACTAGGGTTGGCCGACGCACCGGGTGCGGTGCGGTGCGGTGCGTGGTGCGGTCATTTTAGTGCGGTGCGGTGCGGTGCGCAACACATTTTCAGCAACCCGGTGCGGTGCGAAAGAAAAAATAAAAGTGCGGTGCGAAAGAAAAATCAACGGTGCGGTGCGGTGCGGTGCGTGGTGCGGCCTCTGGTGCGCACCGCACCGAAGTTGATGTATTCTGCGATAATCATCTGTTTGTCAGATTTTATATATATATATATATATATATATATATATATATATATATATATATATATATATATATATATATATATATATATATATATATATATATATATATATATATATATATATAATTGAAATTGTTCATATTTTCAAGGTATCATGACAGAAGAGTTAAAGTTACTATCTTTATTCCACCTTCCTCATTTCCTCTCGAAATTTCCTCGACAGATAAATGAAATAGATTGTAAAAAGACGTGTCTCACTATCCTGTTTCATTGAAGGAGGTATGCGATAGTAGAGTTCAAAAGAGCAGTGCTGTTGTAATGAGCGATAGAATGGAAAGTAACAGAACTTTGACGTGCGCAAAGAGATTGAAGAGAATTAGTGTGAAAAACTGAAAAGACATAGATTCTATCTTATCAAAAGCAACATGAGTGGGACTATCTCAGATGTGTGAAACGTACTCCATACAGTGAAAACAAGACACCTGTGAAAAGTAAACAAATTTCAAAGGAGCTCCAGAATATTAAACATCATAGAAGATTGTTTTCATAGAGAAGTATTGTAATCCTTTAAAGAAAGATTACGAGAAAAAGAAACAGCGAGAATATTTAAGGACAGACGAAAGTTTGAATGGCGATGTCAGAATTGCATTGAATGTTCTATCGAGTAGAAAGATGGAGGATCAGAGTTTTGGTGATTGAAAATTCCCATGTTTTCTCTCCCCTCTGAGAGAAAGACCAGAAGATGACTACTACAGGGTCACTCTCCTAGCATTAATTAATTGTTGTTGAGTATATATATATATATATATATATATATATATATATATATATATATATATATATATATATATATATATATATATATATATATATATATATATATATATATATATATATATATATATATATATATATATATATATATATATATATATATATATATATATATATATATATATATATATATATATATATATATATATATATATATATATATATATATATATATATATATATATATATATATATATTTAACTGAAACTCAAGTGTCTGAGTGCTCTGAGAGCAAACCCTACTCTGTTTCCTCCTACTGTCTCTATCCTCAATTTTCAGCCAAAGGCGGATATTGTGCATACTTGCACAATGATGTTGTCCTTTCTTGTGTCTCTAATTTGGAATCTTCTGAATTCTCTACTTTATGGCTTAAACTTTTTTGGAACTCCAAAACTAAATTCATTTGTTCTGTCTACTTGTCTCCTAACTCTACAGACTATCCAAAATTCTTCGACTATCTTAACTCCAAAATAGAACACATTCTTCCTTCTTCTCCTTTCTCCGAAATCATCATTTAAGGTGATTTCAATGTTCACCACCGCCAATGTCTTTCATCTAGTTCTTTTGATCCAGCTGGTGAACTCGCCTACCAATTTTCTATTCAAAACAACCTTGAGCAGTTGGTGCACCTCCCTACCCGATGGTGATGAACCAAACATACTAGATCTTTTCCTAACTTCTTATCCTTCCCCTTATACTGTAAAACTCTTTCCTCCTCTAGGCTCATCCGATCACCTTCTTATCTCTGTATCTTGTTCTGTCACTTCAAGTCTTCCACAAGAACGGCCCCCGCCTTCGTCGAGGAGACGTTTATGGCATTTCGGTGCCACTAACTTATCTGACTTGCGGTCTTACTTTTCTGATTTTCCAAGGAATGATTACTGTTTCCGTGGGAGGGGTTCTTCGGAGTGTGAAGAGCACATAATGGAGGTGATTCTCTCTGGCATGGAGGCGTACATTCCATATTCTTTCCTTTCTACTAAACCTAACAAACCTTGGTTTAACTCTGTTCTCGTGCTATTCGCCTCAGGAATGCTGCCTTTAGGGAATACCGTCGTTTTCAAACTCCAGAACCTCACTCAACTTATATTTCATCCCGAAATCGAGCAAAATCTATTCTTCGAGTTACTAAAAACTCTTTTCTCCGTAGAAAATTCAATAATCTTTCTGGCTCCTCTTTCTCTCGCCCTTTTTGTCATTTTGCCAAAAATGTCAACTCTAACTTTGCTTCTTCCTCTTTCCCTCCTCTAGTATCTTCTGACGGTTCAATTGCCGTTTTGCCCTCCTCTAAAGCTGAACTCTTTGTTCAAACTTTTGCCTTTCATTCAACCTTAGACAATTCCGGAGCTGTTCCTACTCCTTCAACCCCCTCTAACTCTTTTATGCCTAAAATTGTAATTTCTTCTAAAGATGTCATTTCTGCTCTCTCTGAACTTAACACTAAGAAGGCATACGATCCTGATGGTATCCCTACTGTGGTTCTCAAAACTTGTGCTTCCGAGTTTGCACCATGCCTTGGTAAACTATTTCGCCTATGTCTTTCTACTTCAACCATCCCTTCTTTCTTGAAACGTGCTCTCATTCATCCTGTGCCAAACGAGGGGGACCCCTCTCAACGCTCTAACTACCGTCCAGTTTCTTTAACTTCCGCTCTTTCTAAAGTTTTCAAATCTATCTTTAACAGAAAGATTTGGAAACATCTCAATTCTTCTAATCTTATCTCTAATCGCCAGTATGGCTTTCGTAAGAAACGCTCTACGGGTGATCTTCTTTCCCTTCTCTCGGACTCTTGGTCCTCCACTCTTCGGCATT
>SEYY01000733.1:83398-91622 GCA_009176605.1 Armadillidium nasatum
TATGGGCGTCGATATGGGAGTGTAAATGGCATTTTTTTTAAGCTGTTAAAAAAAAGAGTTTGGGGTCCGGGACCCCTCGTGGGGGCTGGGGGGGATGTTAGGGATTTGAGCTTCGAAATTTTAGATATATTTTATATAAAATGAATGGGGGGGGGGCCTTCGTTTGTTTGGTTGGATTAATTGGGGTTGATGGTAGTGTGGCAGTTGCTGTAATTATTGTTGTTGTTGTTATTGTAGTAATGGTAATAGTAGTAGTAGTAGTAAAGGTACTTTGAATATTTAAGTTGATATTACTCATATTTTGAGGAGGGGGGGGGGGAACTTGTCCAAATTAATCTTCGAATAGAGTGAAATGACAATAGTAGTAGTAGTAGTTGTTGATGTGGTAGTGGGAGGGGAAAAAAACTTGTTCAGATTAATCATAGAATAGAATGAAAAGACAGAAGTAATAGTGGTAGTAGTAGCAGTATTACTGGTAGTAGTAGTTGTTGATGTGGTAGCAGGGGTAGTGGTACAGGTACTTGAAATATTTAAGTTGATACTACTATTACTATTTTCGAGAAAAAAAACAAAAACCTTGTCCAAATCAGTCCTTGAAAGATAGTAGTATTAATAGTAGTATTAGTAGTAGTTCTTAGAATCTTACACCTCCTACTCTCATGGTAGTTTCAAGAATGTTTGAGTGTTCCCTTTCTTTTTTGATAGGGTGAGGGTGGGGTGCTATGGGGTAGGGGTGGAATGGAAGCAATTGCATGGAATTATTTAGATTATTTACCTTTTTTAAGAAAATGTAAATGAATTGGTAAGAGAGTTACGTAATTTTTTTTTCTTTTTTTCAATACTTTCAAGAGATGAAGGTAAACATCATCCCTCCCCCCTTCCAACCCCAACGTTGAATAAATAAATACCCTTCTCCCCAAACCCCAACGATGAATAAATTTCTGATTAATCTATTATGTATTCGAACCATAGTGCTTCAACAACCGAATAAAAAAAAACTAAGTATATATATATATATATATATATATATATATATTATATATATATATATATATATATATATATATATATATATATATATATATATATATATATATATATATATATATATGTAGGCAAAAAATTTATTATTAGTAGTAGTAGTAATAGTAGTAGCGGTAATGTAGTATCAATAGTGATTATGAATTTCATTATATAATCCTGTAATACAACAAAATAAACATTATAATATTAGTACCTATTTGTGTGTGTGTGTGTGTGTGTGTGTGTGTGTGTGTGTGTTGTCTAGTGCGTAAAAGTACAGAAAATCTCACAGGTTTAAGAGGGTTCGGAATCAGATTCATTTGGAAAAAGTGGGTAAAATCTGAACTAAATGGAAATCGGTTGATTATAAAAAATAAAAAAAAATTGAACTAAGATTTATTTGAAAGATTTTTAGACTTTGAAACCTTGAAATTTGGTATACCCAATTTTTTTTGTAATCTTTGTCTCGACTTGAAGAATTACCTTTACGAGCTTGAGAGATAGTAAAGTTTATCTTATAGACTTTAGGATATGTTCATCGAGGGAAGGTAACTCAAAAACACCTTTATTCTAGTTTAAATCACGTTTCATACCTGTTCCAGTCTAAAACACGCTCCGTACATGTTCCAGTCGAAAACGTTTCATGCCTATTCCAGACTAAAGCACGTTCCCATACCTGTTCCAGTCGAAAACGTTTCATGCCTATTTCAGAATAAAGCACCTTCCATACCAGTTCCAATCGAAAACGTTTCATGCCTATTCAAGACTAAAGCACCTTCCATACCTGTTCCAGTCGAAGACTTTTCATGCCTATTTAAGACTACAGCACGTTCCATACCTGTTCCAGTCTAAGAAATGTTATATACCTGTTCTAATTTAAAAGATGTTCCATACTTGTTATAATTTACAGTTTCTCCTAAACCCGTTAGGCATTAACTTTGATTTCTTAATAATAATAATAATAATATCTCTGGAGCATAAAAAGGTTGAGGCTATGCTACGGACATAACGCGGAAAATTTTCCTGTAAAAGAGCGTAATATTTATGGTAGATTACTACGAGGGAAAAGGGGGATGGGAGGTTAGGGGAGACTAGTTTTGATCTAAATCCCCCCCTCTTAAAATACTCATTAAATATATTTTTTTAATATCTCACTAGTGACATCTCTTTTGTTCTTTTGCCCAACCCAAATATTAAGTCAATATCAGAGACGCAAAGGAGAATCGATTGTGTGACCTCTCGCTTGCGCAAATGAAAACTTTTCATTGAGAATTTTTTTTTTTATAATTTATATATATATATATATATATATATATATATATATATATATATATATATATATATATATATATATATATATATATATATATATATATATATATATATATATATATATATATATATATATATATATATATATATATATATATATATATATATATATATGGTGCAAAGGAATCTTGCTTTCTTTTTGGTATTAATAATTCAAGCACGAATTTGCTCACTTTTTAGTGATTTATCGCACGTCTGCCCCTAACCCCACCCTACCCCTACCCCTACCTCACCTCTTTCACCATCTTAAAAAACCCTTTTATCACAAGCCCCCTTAACATCTTCCCCTCTCTTCCACCCCTCCCCAACAAAAACGAACTCATACTTTTTTTGGGGGTGGTGGAGTGTGAGCGAACTTGTCTATCTTTTCGCCACTGAAGTTTTATTTACCCTTTGTTGTTGCTTTGTTGTTGTTGTTTTTTAAGGGAAAGGTTGAAATGGGGTAGGTCTTCCTCCCTGAAATGGGGTAGAGTCTCCCATCCCCCCACCTTGATCGTGTTTCGCTTAATAAGAGTCTATTTAAAAGAGGATGAAAGAGATTGGGGGAAGAATCTAGTCATTGGTGAGAGGGGGGTGGGGGGGGAGAGCGAAATCTCCAATGCTTATTTAAAGTCAGGTACACGTTTAGCCCCTCTTGCCCCAACCCCCTATATTTTATCGCATTAATTTTTATGGTTTGTTGATATATTTTGTGTGTGTGTGTAATTCTTAAACTCTCTCTCTCTCTCTCTCTCTCTCTCTCTCTCTCTCTCTCTCTCTCTCTCTCTCTCTCTCTCTCTCTCTCTCTCTCTCTCTCTCTCAAAATATCATTTACATTAATAGGCTTTGCTGTTAAAATATTTTTTTTAAAAATATCTACAAAAAAACCATTATTTGAAGAAAACAAAAAATTTATTCATATACTGTACGTATCTTATCTAACCTAACAACTTGACGTAACCAAACTTAATGTAATCTAAAAACCTAACCTATCTAACAATCTAAATAAAATTAACCTAACCTAACCTAACCTGAGCTGAATCTAAAATGAACGGAAGCAAGAAAAAAGATTTGGATGTGAATACTAATTAACAGTTTTTTTTAAAATGGGTATAATACGTTTGGTATGATAAATTGCAAAGTTATTTACAAGAACCATTTGTAAGTAAATTATTATTATTATTATTATTATTATTATTATTATTTTATACTTTACTTATTAAGAAAAGTTTATTATATTTAAGAAATTGAGCTTCACTTTTGTTCATATTATTATTGTTATTTATTATTATCTTCCAAGATTTTTATTAGTTTTAGGTTCAAAAAATTGGAATTAATCCTAAAAAAATTAGATTCATTTACTTTTTTTTTTTTTTTTTTTTTTTTGCTCCTCTCACCCCCACCAACTCCCTACCCCCATTCCTCCTCGAAATTCTTTCCCTTTTTCTCTCTTCCTCCTCCCCTCTTCCCTCCCTCCCCAACATTCCTACAGATTAATGAAAATACTTCAGCTCCCTTTGATCTACATTTTAATCACTTCAATTTCTCCCCTGTTCTCAGTTTTTAGGATTCCTTATTTCCTCCCCATCCCTTTCTCTCCTCCAATTGTTTTTTTTTTATTCCTTCCCCCCCCCCTTCCCGCTACCACACACTGCTTCAAAAAACTCCGTTTTTTTCATTTTATAAGTTTTTTTTCTACGTTAGATTTTGATAACATGCTTATTACATGTTCGCTTCTCTCTCTCTCTCTCTCTCTCTCTCTCTCTCTCTCTCTCTCTCTCTCTCTCTCTCTCTCTCTCTCTCTCTCTCTCTCTCTCTCTACACGTTATCTACTAACATTTTTTCCCACCTCTCTCTCTCTCTCTCTCTCTCTCTCTCTCTCTCTCTCTCTCTCTCTCTCTCTCTCTCTCTCTCTCTCTCTCTCTCTCTCTACATTATCTACTAACATCGCTTTTCCTCTCTCTCTCTCTCTCTCTCTCTCTCTCTCTCTCTCTCTCCTCTCTTTTTCTCTTTTTTTCGTTTTTCTCTCTCTCTCTCTCTCTCTCTCTCTGTCTCTCTCACTCTCTCTCTCTCTCTCATAATTGAATTGAAAAGTAAATTACAGGCCTTTTTTGTATATTCCAAACTTTCTGATTCGAGTTTTTTCCCCCCTCTTTCCCCTCACTATAGCCTATGAGTTAATCAATGCTTACTTTTTTTTTTTACCTGAGATCGTCCGTTGTTTTCCCCCTGGTGTCATTTCTTTCCCTTCCAGGTGAAGTCCTGTTCCCCCCTGGGGTCTTTCATCGTTTCCCCCTGGTGTCATTTCTTTCCCTTCCAGGGAAGTCCTGTTCCCCCCTGGGGTCTTTCATCGTTTCCCCCTGGTGTCATTTCTTTCCCTCCAGGAAGTCCTGTTCCTACCCTGGGGGCATTCATCGTTTCCCCCTGGTGTCATTCCTTTCCCTACCAGTGAAGTCCTGTTCCTACCCTGGGGTCTTTCATCGTTTCCCCCTGGTGTCATTCCTTTCTTCCCTCCCAGTGAAGCTGTTCCCCCTGGGGTCTTTAATCGTTTCCCCTTGGAAATGATGTCATTACTTTCCCTCCCAGTGAAGCCTTGTTCCCCCTGTTGTAATTCCTTTCCCTCCCACTGTAGTCCTGTTCTCTCCATGACGTCTTTCATCGTTTCCCCCTGGTGTCATTCCTTTCCCTCCCAGTAAAGCCCTTCCCCCCCCTGGTGTCAATTCTTTCCCTCCCATTGAAGCTCTGTTTTCATCCCTGGGATCCCATTTTCCGCCCTGAGGTATTTGTTTTTTCCCCGTATTTCCTCCTACGATATAGAGAATATTCTGCAACCCGAATTACAGAGTTGTTTCCCTCATTTTTCTCCTGACGGGATTTGAGGGGAATTCGTTACTCCTTCAGGAGAGTTTCGTTACTCTTTCATAAGGAGATTCGTTTCTTTTTAGGGATTCGTACCTTTTTTAGGGGAACTTGTTACTATTTTAGGGGAATTTGTTACTCTTTTAGGGGATTCGTTTCTTTTTAAGGGAATTTGTTACTCTTTCGAGGGGAATTTGCTACTTTTAGGGGATTCCTTTCTTTTTATTTTAATTTGTTAATCTTGTATGGGGATTCGTCTGATTTTAGGAAATTTGTTACTCTTTTAAGGGGATTCGTTTCTTTGTAGGGAATTTGTTACTTTAGGGGAATTTGTTACTATTTAGAGGGATTCTTTTTAAGGGAATTTGTTGCTTTTACGAGGAATTCATTTATTTTTAGGGGAATTTGTTAGTTTTCGGGGGATTCGTTTCTTTTTAGGGGAATGTTACTCTTTTCGGGGGGATTCGTTTCATTTTAGGGGAATTTGTTACTCTTTAAGGGGGGGTTTCCTAATAACCTTTTTATAGCAATAACGTTTGGAACGACCTCATTAACTCCGTTTTAAAAAATAAAATTAATGAGTTATCTTTCTATTAATGTTTGTGTGTGTACGTGTTTGTGTGTACATGTTTGTGTGTGTACATGTTTGTGTGTACGTGTTTGTGTGTGTACATGTACGTGTTTGTGTACATGTACGTGTTTGTGCGTGTGTACATGTTTGTGTGTGTATGTGTACGTGTTTGTGTGTGTACATGTTTGTGTGTACGTGTTTGTGTGTGTACATGTACGTGTGTGTGTACATGTACGTGTGTGTGTACATGTACGTGTTTGTGTGTGTGTGTACGTATTTGTATGTGTATATGTATGTGTTTGTGTGTGTACATGTACGTGTTTGTATGTGTACATGTACGTGTTTATGTGTGTACATGTACGTGTTTGTACGTACATGTACACCACACAAAAAAATGTATTAATACTCTTTTAATCTCAAGAACTTCTAAAAAGGGGAAAATATATATAAAAAGGGAAAAAAAATTCTTTACCTATTTTCTTCACCGAAGAAACATTCTTTTAAGGAATGAGGGGGGAAAAAAAGGAGGGAGAGAATAACTCGGGAGATGAGGGGAAATTGGGGGGAGGGGAGGGTTTGATGAGGGAGTCAAGGTAAATACTGTGTATAAAAAAGTCTTTTATGACTATTTCATGTTTTTATATAAACGGTATTTAGTATAGAGTTTTGGAACTTTTTTTCTCTTGAACGTAAGAAAGTCAAGAAAGTTTGAGGGGGGGAGAGGGGATGTGAGGAGGAGTAGGAAAGATAAAAGCTCCCCCCCTCCAAAGTGGGAGTGAAGAGGGGGGGAAATGGGGTAAAGAATAAAATAATAATAATAATAAAAAGATAAAAAAAAAGTTAATGAAGTTGGATGTAACGAGTTTGGGAAGGTTTTTTTATCGTTTTTTTTCGTTTTTTTTTTTATGGAAGGGATAATGATGATGATACTACTACTACTAATACTATTATCACAAGTACTACTTCTACTATCACAACCACTACTCACTATTACTACTACTTTCACAACCATTACTACTACTTTCACAACCACTACTACTATTATTACCACTTCTACTATTGCTACTATCATTACTACTACTTCTACCACAACCATCACTATCACTTCTACCATAACCATTGCTACCACTACTATAATTATTATTACTACTACAACTACTACTAATAATAATAATAAAAATAATAATTATAATAATAATAATAATTATTAAAAAAATATATATATATATATATATATATATATATATTATAAACTCTGAACTTTGTGAGGTAGCGTAATAAGATGGTTAAAAAAAGGGGAATCACAAAGTCAGGTTTACAATATAAAAATAAAGGGAGACTGAAACTTCAAAGGAGGCAAAACAAACAACAACAAGTTACTTAATAATATTTATTTACAGCAAAATAATAAACAAAAAAATCATTAATGGTAGCAAACATTTAACTGAGCGACTTTAGGAGGCTATACAAATAATTAAAGGGTGTTAAACAAAATGTTAAAGGGAAAATGGGTCTCAAAAGAAGACGAAGGATAAGTTTATTGACTTTAGTCAAAGACATGACTTCGACATAAGGATCAAGATCCTTATTTAATCTTTAAACTTGCACAAGCTCAAGAACTTGTGTTTGCTGAACAAGAAGAAAAGTTCTTCTAGGATGTTAATGAAAACATCACTCAGCTTTTGGCCACGACCAAATATCGGATTCAAGAATCCGTTCCTTCAATTCCAATTAGCCACGACTAAAAGGACTAGATCCAAGAACCTAGTAAAGTCTTCTTCTCTTAATAAATTCAAATCAACTTCTTTTATAGTCTGAGATCTTAAGTACGCTACCAATAATAATAATAATAATAATAATAATAATAATAATAATAATAATAATAATAATAAATATAGTTACAATTTATACAAAGAATAAATAAACTTAAGATAAAATAAAGTAAAAAGAAATATTACAATGAGCTTTATGAGCTTCCTCATATATGAATAATTTGTTAATTTAAAAATAGAAGAAAATCATATCTCGTAAATGTATTGAAGATAAAATAGTTTTACATTACCCTGGGCTTAGATTCAACCCATTTACGAGAGATGAATTTCACAAAAAGTTTATGTACAAAAAAGATTTATACAATTTGAATATATTTGATCTTATCTAGTAATACATTTAAAGCATGATCAATTCGTTAAAGGAGACATAATATAATAACTAATATAAAATAATATGAAAATATAATATAAACATCAACATCTCAGAAATCCTTTAAGAATTTCTGATGTCCATAAGAACAACTAGTATCAGTCCAATAGATACTAACCTGAATCTCTGAATATCGCAAATAAACGTTTAATCTGACGATAGTCACAACCGGCGGACTAACATGAATGACCTCTAAAGAGCTACATCCACGAATGTTAGGATTGGAGCTTATTAAGGCTCCCCGCAAGATTCTACCAA